>RCUC01168397.1:0-78374 GCA_003697995.1 Taxidea taxus jeffersonii | reverse complement strand
GTTACAGACTTCTTGTCCCGTGCTGCTTTCAGGATTTTCTCTTTGTCGCTAAGACTTGTAAATTTTACTATTAGATGGCGGGGTGTGGACCGATTCCTATTGATTTTGAGGGGTGTTCTCTGCACCTCCTGGATTTTGATGCTCGTTCCCCTTGCTATATTAGGGAAATTCTCTACAATAATCCTCTCCAGTATACCTTCTGCTCCTATTTCTCTTTCTTCTTCTTCTGGAATCCCAATTATTCTAATGTTGTTTCGTCTTATGGCATCACTTATCTCTTGAATTCTCCCCTCGTGGTCCAGTGGTTGTTTGTCTCTCTTTTGCTCAGCTTCTTTATTCTCTGTCATTTTAGGTCTTCTATATCACTTATTCTTTCTTCTGCCTCATTTATCCTAGCAGTAAGAGCCTCCATTTTTGATTGCACCTCATTAATAGCTTTTTTTATTTCAACTTGATTAGACTTTAGTTCTTTTATTTCTCCAGGAAGGGCTTTTATTTCTCCTGACAGGGTTTCTTTAATATCTTCCATGCCTTTTTCGAGCCCGGCTAGAACCTTGAGAATCGTCGTCCTGAATTCCAGATCTGACCTATTACCAATGTCTGTATTGATTAGGTCCCTAGCTTCCGTCCTGCCTCCTGTTCTTTTTTTTGTGGTGAGTTTTTCCGCCTTGTCATTTTGTCCAGAAAAGAACCCGCTGTTCTCCTTGTTAAGTGAACTTGGTCTTGGCTGGGTTTCTTGTTGATCTTCTGGGGGAGGAGCCTGTTGTAGTGATTCTCAGGTGTCTCTGCCCCAGGCGGAATTGCACCGCCCTTACCAGGGGCCGGGCTAAGTCATCCTCTCAGGTTCGCTTTCAGGAGCTTTTGTTCCCTGAATGCTTTCCGTAGAGTTCCGGAGGACGGGAATGACAATGGCGGCCGCCCAATCTCCGGTTCAGAGGAGCCGAGAGCTCGGGGCCCCAGTCTTCAGTGCGCCTTCAGAGAAAAGCGTTTAATCACTCCCGTCTCCCCAGCCTCCGGCCACGCTTGGAGAAAATCGTGCGTCATCAGTCCCGTCTCACTGGCTTCTGGGAGCTCCGGGCTCACCCAGCCTGTGACCAAGCGCCTCTGTCTCTGGCAGAGTCCCACCTGGAGTCTCCGAACCCCGTAGATCCCTGAGCTCTCCCGGGTCGGAGTCTCCCCGGATCTTGTAGGGACCCTCGCACAGAGCACCGGTCCGTGTCACAGACCACTAGGAAACCTCGGCTCTGTCTCCGCAGCCGGCTTCCCCGCTCTAATACCTGTGAGCTCTGAGGCACTCAGACACCCCCGATCCTTCTGTGACCCCGCGGGACCTGAGTCCACGCTGTCCCCGTGAGGTCTTCACCCCGGTTTAGCCTCTGGAGCGATGTCCCTCCGTGGAGCAGACTTTTAAATGTCCTGATTTTGTGCTCCGTTGTTCCGCCGCTTGCCGGGAGCCGGCCCCTCCCCCTGGGGTCTGTCTTCCCGTCGCGTTGGATTCACTTCTCCGCTGGTCCTACCTTTCAGAAAGTGGTCGATTTTCTGTTTCTAGAATTGTTGTTTTTCTTCTCTTCGATCTCCTGTTGGATTCGTAGGTGTTTGGAATGGTTTGATAGGCTATCTAGCTGATCTCCTGCTGCCTGATGTCATCTCAGCCTGCTACTTCTCCCCCATCTTGACTCCTCCCTCTCTAGTATCATTTCTTGAACAGGTTACCCTTCCTCCATTGAATTATCTTGCCACCTTTGTCAAAAATTAAAAAATTGGGGGCACCTGCGTGGCTCAGTCTGTTAGGTGTCTGCCTTCGGCTCATGTTGTGATCCTGGATCCAGTCCTGGGATTGAGGCCCCCATCGGGCTCCCTGCTCTGTAGAGAGCCTGCTTCTCCCTCTGCCCCTCACCCCACTCGTGCTCTCTCTCAAATAAAGATCTTTTTAAAAAATTTAAAAATTGTATATATGTAGGTCAGTTTCTGAGCTCTGTTTTGTTTCATTTATATTTATGTCTCTCCTAATGCCAATGAAATGCTGTCTTGATTGCTGTAGATTTATAGTAGTTCTTAAAATCAGGTGTTGTAATGTCTTTTGACTGATTTTTCAGAATTGTGTTAGCTTTGGTCCATGGCATTTCCATACAAATTTTCATTTCATTTCATTTATTATTATTATTTTTTAAGATTTTATTCATTTGAGAGAGAGAAAGCATGAGCGGGCGGCGGGGAGGGGGGGTCAGAAGAAGAGGGAGAAGCAAACTCCCTGCTGAGCAGGGGGCCCGACACAGGGTTGAATCCCAGGACCCCAAGATCATGACCTGAGATGAAGACAGACGCTTAACCGACTGAGCCACCCAGGCACCCCTTCATACAAATTTAGAATCACTTTATCAATTCTTACAAAAAAGCTTGTTGGAATTTTTGTTGGGATTGTGTAGAATCTGTAGATCAGTTTAGGGGAGAATTGACTTCTTGGCAATATTGATCTTTTAATTCATCAACATGTGTCTCATTTAGGTTGTCTTATTTTTCTTGGTAGTGTTTTGTAGCTTTAAGTTTGTGGGGCATGTACACATTTTGTTAAATTTCTCTTCTAATATTTCATTTTGGCATGCTGTTTATGGTTGTCATGTTAAAATTTCATTTTTAATTGTTGAATGCTAGTATATAGAAATAAAATAAAATCGTATCATTGTTTACAATAGTCATACTATGGAAACAGCCCAAATGTCCGTTCATAGATAAATGAATAAAGAAAGTGTGATGTATGTTTATATATATATGTATATATATGAATATATAATGGAATTTTTTTTGAAAGATTTTATTTATTTACTTGAGAGTGATAGAGCAAGCACTAGGGGCAGAGGGACAAGCAGACTCCCCGCCGAGCAGGGAGCTGGACATGGGGCTCAATCCCAGGATCCCAGGACCATGACCTGAGTCGAAGGCAGACACTTAACTGACTGAGCCACCCAGGCACCCCTATTTAATTCAACTATAAAAAAAGAATGAGGGGACCCCTGGGTGGCTCAGTGGTTTAAAGCCTCTGCCTTCGGCTCAGGTCATGATCCCAGGTTCCTGGGATCAAGCCCCGCATCGGGCTCTCTGCTCGGCGGGGAGCCTGCTTCCTCCTCTCTCTCTGCCTGATTCTCTGCCTACTTGTGATCTCTGTCTGTCAAATAAATAAATAAATCTTTAAAGAAAAAAAAAAAAAGAATGAAATCTTGCCATTTGCAACAACATAGGTTGGCTAGAGAGTATAATGCTAAGTGAAATAAGTCAGAGAAAGACAGATACCATATAATTTCACTCATATGTGGAATTTAAGAAACAAACGAGCAGAGGAAAAAAAAATGAGAGAGACAAACCAAGAAACAGACTCTTAACTGTAGAGAACAGACTGATGGTTGCCAGAGGGGCGGTAGGTGGGGAAATGGGTGAACTAGGTGATGGGGATTAAGGAGTGCACTCATCATGATAAAAAAATAATAATAAAATAAATAAAATTGAGTTTGTATATTGGTCTCGTATCTGTAACCTTGTTACACTCATTTACAATTCTTTTTTTTTTTTAAGATTTTATTTATTTATTTGTCAGAGAGAGAGCGCAGGAGCGAGCACAGGCAGACAGAGTGGCAGGCAGAGGCAGAGGGAGAAGCAGGCTCACTGCTGAGCAAGGAGCCCGATGTGGGACTTGATCCCAGGACGCTGGGATCATGACCTGGGCCGAAGGCAGCTGCTTAACCAACTGAGCCACCCAGGCGTCCCACACTCACTTATAATTCTAATAGCTTTTTTGGTAGATTGTGTGATTTCTGTGTAGATGATCCTCTTATCTGCAAATGAAGATAGCTTTACTTACTGCTTTCCAATTTATATGCTCTCTAGGACTTCTCATACAGTGTTAAGAGGAGTATTGAGAATAGATATTCTTTTTTTTAAAAAAGGTATTTATTTATTTATTTATTTGACAGAGAGGGAGAGATCACAAGTAGAGAGGCAGGCAGAGAGAGAGGGGGAAGCAGGCTCCCCACTGAGCAGAGAGCCCGATGCGGGACTTGATCCCAGGACCCTAGGATCATGACCTGAGCCGAAGGCAGAGGCTTAACCCAATGAGCCACCCAGACACCCGAGAATAGATATTCTTGCCTTATTCTTTATCTTAGAAAATTCAGTCTTTACATTTAAATATGATATTAGCTGTAAGTTTTTTTGAACGTGCCCTTTATCAAATGGAGGAGATTTAATTTTTTTCCACTTTTTGATTTGTTGAGTGTTTTTGAAAAAGTTATGTGTGTTTTGACTGTTGTCATGTGCTCTTTTTGCTATCTGTTGATCCTGTTGTTTTATTAATATGATGCTTCATGTTGATTGATTTTCAAATGTTAAACCAACTTACTATTTGTGGAATAAATTCTACTTGGTTATGATGTGTTATCCATTTTATATATTGCTGGATTTGGTTTGTTAGTATTTTGTTAAGGGTTTCATCATTTATGTTTTTTTAAAAAATATTTATTTATTTGACACAGAGAGATCACAAATAGGCAGAGAGGCAGGCGGCGGGGTGGGGGGGGGGGAGCAGGCCCCCTGCTGAGCAGAGAGTCCGATGCAGGGCTCAGTCCCAGGATCCTGAGATCATGACCTGAGCTGAAGGCAGAGGCTTTAATCCACTGAGCGACCCATGCACCCCTATTTATTTATTTTTAATGATTTTAATTATTTTGGGAGAGTGAGAGAGCATGCGAATAGGGGGAGGGTAGAGGGAGAGAGAATTTCAGGCAGACCCTTTTAAGGTCATGATCCTGGAGTCCTGGGATCGAATTCTGCATCAGGCTCTTTCCTCAGCAGTGTGTCTGTTTCTCCCTCTGACTTTCCCCCTCTCCTGATCGCTCCCTCTCATTCTCTCTCTCTCTCAAATAAATAAATAAAATCTTAAAAAAAAAAAAAACCTAGAAATCAATAATAGAAAAAAATCTGGAAAAATCCCAAATGTTTGGGAATTAACAGATTTCTAAATTGGGTGAAAGAAGAAATCATAGGGAAGTAAAATATTCTGAGCTGAACAAAAATGAAAATATAATTTAAATTTGTGGAATGCAACCAAACAGTGCTGGGAAGGAAACATTTTGAGTACCATACTAACTTTAGAAAATATGCTAGAGAAATAAGAGCAAATGAAACCCAAAATAGAAGGAAAGAAATAAATGAGAAATTCTACACATTGCAAAAAACATGGAATGCTTTCAGATTTGCATGTCATCTTTGTGCAGGGACCATGCTAATTTTCTCTGTGTTGTTCCAATTTTAGTATATGTGCTGCTGAAGCAAGCATGTACTTTATTTTGTATTTATTTTTGAAATATATTTTCACTGGATATATAATTCTAGGTTGACAGGTTTCCCCTCACAGGCATTTTAAAGATACAGTGCTATTATATTTTTTATTTGGGTTGCATATCTTCTGATTAGAAATCTGAATTCATTCTTAGGCTTGATTAATATTTGTAGATAATGGTTTTCTTTGTTTTCTGGCTGCTTGTAAGATTTCTCCCTTTTCATGGGTCTTTAGCAGCTTGATTGTATAGTGCTTTAGAATGCTATGTGTTTGCTTTGCTTAGGATTTGTTGAGCTTCTTGGATTTAGGAGTTTGTAGTTTTCATCAGACTTGGAGAATTTTCAGCCATTATTTCTTCAAATATTTTTTGTTCTTTTTCTTTGCCCTTCATTTTGGTCAGTTTCTGTTGCTGTGTCTTCAAGTTCACTTACCCTTTTTTCTGCAATATCTAATCTACTGTCATTCCCATTTGGTGAAATTTTTATTTCAGATACTATATTTTTCATCTCTTGAAGTTCTACTTTGGTTTTATGCAATAGATTTCTCTCCTTACTATAATCCTATTTTCCTTTGAATTTTCTTTTTATTGAGGCATAATTGACATATGTCATATTAGTTTCAGGCATGCAACATAATGATTCAGGTATGTATTTTTAAAATTGCATTAAGTTCTTGAATAAAGTTATGACACCTGTCTTAATGTTGTCTGTGAATGACTTCTTCTAATTTTTCTTATTATTATGGATCACAATTCTCTGCCTTTTGACATCTTTGAGATTATTATTATTTTTTAAAGATTTTATTTATTCATTTGACAGAGATCACAAGGCAGAGAGATGGGCAGAGAGAGAGGAGGGGAAGCAGGCTCCCCACTGAGCAGAGAGCCTGATGGATGCTTGGGCTCGATCCGAGGACCCAGAGATCATGACCCGAGCTGAAGGCAGAGGCTTAACCCACTGAGCCACCCAGGTGCCCCCACCTTTGAGATTATTGATTGGGTGCTGGATGCTGGGAATTTTTACATTGTTGAGGGTCTGGATTTTGTGTCTTATTTTGAAGAGTGTTGAGATTTGTTCTGGTAGGTAGTTGGGTTACTTTCCGTTCATTTTGATCCCATCAAGTCCAGTTTTTAAACTTTGTCAGGGTGGACTTAGGATGGCCTTTACCCTAGGGATAGTCTGCCCTTCCCCTACCAGGTTGTGGTCCTTCCAGGTCTCCACTGAGTGCTCTGACCGAACAGTGAGGACACCCCGTTCTGGTGCTCATGGCTCATGAGGGCCTGTGAGGGCTCCAGGACCCATTCACCTCACGGCTTCTTCATTGCTGTTTCTCAGCCTGTGGAGTTTCACTCTGAGCTTGCACACATTTTACTGTGCAGACATCAGGGAGCCTCTGTGCAGGTTTCTGGAGCTCTCTTTTGGCGTAGCCCCCTCCTCTCTGGAACTCGGTCCTACAACTTTCAGCTGCCTTAGCCTCCCTGAACCTTAATCTCTGTTTCCTCAACTCAGCAAGAGACCTCCACGCTCTGCTGGGATTCCCCTCCCACCCCTGATCCTGTTCCCCTTCTTCATCTGAAACATGCCTGTTGGCAGAAAACCAGAGTGACCCTAGGGTCTTATCATTTGTTTCTATTCTGTCAGGAATCAGTACTATCCAGTGTCTACAAACAGTGGTGTCCTGTATTTTGTTTAGTTTTCTAATTGTTCACAGTGGGAGGTTAAATCTGGTCCCAGACTCCATCATAGACAGAGCAGAAGTCTGTCGGTTGATTTTGAGCAGAGGAGCGAGAGCTTATACCTTCTATCCTCTCATCTCACCCTGAACGCGAGGTTCTGGTATTTTCCCCATTATTCCCACAGGTGGGGAGACTGAGGTTCAGGGAGGTTGAGCAATATCCCCACAGTCACTCCGTTACTGGTGCCAAAGTTCATGCACTTGCCTCTGTGCCAGCGCCTCTCAAAAAATAATTGATGAATTGAACCTTATTCTTCTCTGCAAAGAACTACAGGCCAGACTGGCATAGGACGGACTCAGAGTTACACAGCCCTGGGGCAGGTGTGGGACAGGATGTTCTGCCAGGTGCTCGGACCTGAGCTGTGTGTGCCATCGGTCTTTGTCCTGCCTCAAGGTCAGCACTTGGGCACACCTTCTGGCTGGGGGAGGTCGGCGCCTGGGCATCAGGAGTGAGAGCACCTTTGTGCTATCAAACTGGGAGCATCTCTCTGCCACTGGGGCCTTTTTTTGTCTGTTCGTTTTTTAAAAAACAGTCTTACTCTCTTGCTCTTGTGGCCACATGGAGAGGGTTTTCTGTATTAGAGCTGTTGTGGTGGTTTGCTGGGGTGGGCGGGAGTGAGATCTGATTATTACTGTTTTGAAATTACAGTCTGTTTGCAGCTTGGAAAATGAATTAGAAGAAGCCAGCCAACATGGATGAGGGTGAACCGATGTGAGGGCTCTTGGCAGTGGTCCAGGGAGGAGATTTTGGAAGCTTTGACCGAAGCAAGAAGTGGATGGACTGATTCCGTGGATATTTAGGAAGGAATGTTGGCAGGACTTGATAATGTGTTAGCTCTGGTGAGTGGGAGAGGAAGAGCTATCCAGAATGGTCCTTTGGACCCCGGTTTTTGTATTTTGGTGGAAGATTGTGCCATCCTCGCAGACAGGGAATACTGGAAGAGGACCTGTGGCAGAGGGAGAGGATCGTGAACCTGAGGAGGCACTTGTTGAATCCAGAGGAGGCCTGAAGGCAGCTGTGAATTCGGAGGGGGTCAGGGCTAGAGGTCTAAATGCAGGAGGTTATTCCTGCCCACTGGGAGCCTTAGGAGGGAGCGAGCAGGGTGGGGGAGGGGAGGCAGGGAACAGGAGCTCAGATTCCCTGAGACTTTCCACTTGGTTTCATGCCGGCTGACCTCGTCCTGGGTCTTTGGTTGAGGAGATAGAGACCTTCTCCGAGCAGAGTGCTTGTCATTGTGCTGTGTGCCAGCCATTCGGGGGCAATGGGGTGCGAGGAGATCTTTGGGGACCCTCTGTGGACTGGACTCTTTCCTCTCGCACCTTCCCCCCCTCCCCCAGGAGGCTGGGCACTTGCCATCTGAATGAGGTGGGAGGAGTATGGAGGCTGGAGGCTGGCTCCGGAGACCCACAGATTAGCTGCACTTGTCTGGATATTATCTGTAGATAATTGGAAATTGGCTTGAACATCAGTAACAGTAAACTAATCATAACTCCCTCAAACTGGTTGTTCTATTCTTTTGGAGATTTGTGAGTTTCCTCTGAGTCTGTCTGTCTCTGTCTCTTCCTTTCTCTAAATTTGGCCAGATCACCAGCCAAGGGTTGGAGGCAAATGTGAGATTCAGTGAGAGGAGAGGGTAACAGACTGCAGCCAGGCGAGTGGCTACATACTCCTTGCCTGCTGGTTGGTCTTTAGGCCCGTCACTAGCTTATTTACACAGCAGGTTCCAGCTTCCTTACTGCTGGGGATTGGTGTCCTCAGTGATAGGTGATAGTAGGAACCAGTGTCCATGGTTTCTTTGCTTCCTGGTTCCAAGTAGATGCCCAGAGAAAATCCAGATTGTGGGCACCTGGGGCCCCCTTGTGGCTGGATCTCGTTCTCCACGTCATCTCTGCTTTTCCTGGTCACTCGGTGGAAAGATGGCAAAAGGGAAGTTTCCCTCTCACATGAAGCCTTTCCTCCGGACTTTGCTTTTCCTGAGGCTCTTGTGATGCTCTGCAGCCCTTGCTGCTCAGCTGCTGATCTCGGGCTCTCCTGAGCCAAACCTAGCCTTTTCCTTGAGGCGCTGTGGCAGCGAACCCAGAAGCAGTCTCTTCACGTTCACCAGCAAATTCAGACTCCGTGGGCGGGCTGCTTCTTACAGGCAGCCCACCGTGGAGCCCTCTACAGTCTTAGAAGCTGGTGAGAGGTAGGAGGAACAGGTGCTGGTGTGTGGCTTGAGAACGGCGTATCTTTGGTTTTTGGATGTCCATTGGGTGGCACTGTGATCTTATTTTTGTTTCTGTTTTTCTTTGCAGCCAAGCTCTACTCCAGGAAGTGAAAATGTGGTGCCTCGAGAGCCTCTGGTAAGTACCCAAGATGTATGGTATCATTTCTAGTCATGAAAATACTGTGCGAGTGTGGAGAAACCCTAGGACCCGGTAGTTTTGCCTCCTCATTGTCTCTTCAAAAGTAAGTGCTGTGTGGAGACTAACTTAGTGACCTTTGACTTCTGACTTACTGTCTTGCATGCAGGGGTTAGTGGGCTGCCTCCTTAGGAAGGCCTGGTCTTTTCTGGAACAGAAAGCACCCACCGCAAGGCGTGGTGCACCGCTTTGTTTGTTGCTGATCAGTAGTGATCAGTGGGATGCCCGAACCTTTTGGAGGTGGGGTTGGGACCAAGTTGCTACTTGATTGTCTGAAATAGCCATTTTGCCCTTCAGGGTGAGGGCACTGTGCGGTGGCCTTTGAGGAACAGGTAAGGCAGGGAGTTCTGTTTTTGCCTGGTGGATCATTTGTGATGCTCGCTACCAACAATATGTGCTTCTAGTATTGACAGGGCAGTGGCCTCCTGAGTACTAAATGAAGGTAACCCTTCTTCATGAAGTGCTTTTGCTTTGATGTTCTGAGCCCCAGTCCCTACCAGCACCCCGCCCCCCCATTTTCATCCTGGCTTGCATTTCAGGGCCTGCCGCAAATCCTGTTTGTTGGGTAGCAAGACCTGTTCTGCACTAATCAGATACGTTTTATGGCGGGCCAGCTTTTAGAGCTCTGTCTTTGTTTGGATGGTGATAGCAAGCTCAGGGATACACCGCCCAGCTTTAGTTTCCCAGGCCTGGTTGTCTTGCCTCTCCTCCAGCAGTAGTGGGAGGAGGTGATGTGAGGCCCTTAGCCGGCGTGAATAGGCCTGAATTCTAGCCTGCACTCAGGCTTTCCAAGGCAGAAGGTGAGTTGGATTTGGCTGAGGCTGACCGACCAGGGTGATGCAACCCCTGCCGGGGCTGTTTCAAGGAAGTGTGGTTGTCTTCTGTGATACCCGCTGTCACCAGGTGTTACCAAATCCAGCTCCCTTCCCACCGCACCCCACGGTGCCTTCGTTTCACGCTTGGTATTGCCTGGGTTTGTCCTGGAGATCGGGGTGGCGGGAAAGCCAAAGACTTCAGAAGGGCTTCCCCTTGCCAGGCCCTTAGCTAGGAAGCTGGAGTGTTCTCCTGGGGCCTGTCAGTGCCCCACAGGCTAGAGTTGTGGTTGGTTTTGGACTAAAGTCCAGATTGAACACTGTAGTCCTCTGCAACCTTACCTCCTCAGTCTCTTTTTACATTTTTATCTACTGACCTGACTACTAACCCCCGGCAAAGCTGGCTGGTCCTTCTTTTGCAGCATGACTGGGTAAACACTTGGGGGTTCTTTCTAGCAGTGAGCCCTAAGCAGCGGCAGCCTTGCTGATTTCTGGGCATTTGGAGCCCTGCAGCCCCTTTGCTCGGCTAGTGTTTCTGGATGCTGTTCTTTTCCTGCTGTACTCTTCATCCGCTTGGTGTTTGGTTGCATTTTCATTTCTTTCTTTTCTGGGAGGCCCCGAGCAGTCTTCAGACCCTCGTAGGCTGTGATCGTCCAGAGTTCAGACTCATTCTCTCCAGGCCAACTCTACAATTACCTTATATTTAATTAATATTTTTTCCCCTCTTTACGTACTTGCTACATAATTGCTCAGAGGAAAGAAAACACATAGCAGCAATTTATATATATATAAAAAAAACAATAATTAAAAAAAAAACCCCGAAATAAACTCCCATCTCATTTGGGCTGATCCTATGAGTTGGGTAATTAGAGCCCTATTAAAAGGTAGACCCTTTCTCCTTCCCCCCTTTTTTTTATTAATTTTTTTATATTAAACTCCCACAGTCTCTCAGTCATGCCCTTATTGCTTTTGGCCAACCATTTGCAGCAGCCTGATTAAATGAGGGCACCAGCCGAGTGGTATGGTCTTGTGTGAGCTACTTCTTCTGCCTCTTGAGAGCAGTGGTGGGAGGGTGCCAGGCAGTGGGGCCGGCCGAGGACTAGCGAGGACTCGTGGCATGTAGGGGTATAGGACTTTGAGCTGGCAGTAGGCTGGATGAGAGTCACAGGGTGCTGGCGAAGGGATGGGGTGGTACCCCCCACCCACAGAAAGCCCACGGCCTTCTGTCTGAGTCCGCCTTCCCTAGGGGAGTTTTCTCAGGCGTGTGCGTTAGCTGTGTCTCGGATGCTCAGGAGGAAGACAATTGAAGAATAAAATTAAGCCTTCTTCTTAAGTAATTTATGCACTTTATTGGGGAAGAAAAGGCATTTGTACACACGAAACAATTAGAAGACAGCACAAGACCATATATAATTTTAGCAAATAATACAAAATCTCATGTAATTTGGTGCAGAATTGCCTGGCTGGGAGTATAAGAGCCCTCATTATTCAGAGAAGGAAGAGTTCTGCCCGGGGTATACTTAGGGATGTTTTTTTTTTTTTTTTTTTTGCGAAACTTGGAGTGAGGGCTTGAGGAGTAGGATTTTCCCGTGTTGGGGGAACACCCTGCTAAGTTGCTTTTGGTTTTGTTTTAAACTGAGAGCGTATTTTCCATAAAATTCTTCCGTGGGAGAATTCTCTACACTGGAAGGGCTAAGCATGGGATACTGAAGGCATCTCATCTTACTCTTGGTCTCCAGAACAAGATGATGACTTTGGAGTAATTTTTACCTTTATTGGGGAAGTAAGTTGTGACCGAAGAGGCTCCGAGGAGTGGTCAGTCCAATGCAGATGGCACGGACAGGTGATATTCTGGGGTTCACACTAGTTTTTGCTTTATCTGCTGGAGAAGGAGGGCCTGATTTTCTGCCCTCTCCGGCCCCATCCAACCAAGTTGTGATTGTGGTGGTGAGGAGTATTGGCTTGTAGTCTCCAAAGGGCGTACTGATGTGTTTAGCCACCCCCTTGCCCAGGTGACACCCACACAGTGACTGCATGTTACCTTCCCTTGCCCCTCATCCTCCTCCCTGTCATGAAGAAACCACCCCAGCAACCCCGGCCATGTGAGTGAGATAGTTGCCCTATAATGTCGTAATGCCCTCGGGGGTGGAGATTGGTAAACAGACCGGTCTTGATAAATTCTGTAAACTCCCAGTTGAAATTCCCTTATTATTGACGATAAAACTCTGCCCAAGTTAAAATGGCCGATTGCCTTCATACTTTCTTCCCTGAGCTTTGCTTCCTGGGGCAAGGAGCTTTGGCAGTCCTCCAGAGTATTGACTTCCAGCTCCCCCCAACCCCCAGCCAGTTGAAAACCTTCTGTAAATTCTCTCAGACCCGAGTGGGTGGGCATGTACTCGGGCCCTGGGTCAGGTCCTGCATGGCCCTTGCAGGATCAAGCCCCACCTGGCTTAAATGGGCGGACGGTTGTTTGCCCAGAGTAACTGGGGGTTCTGTCTTGCTGGGATTCAGAAACTAGGTGTTTTGTTTTATTTTTTAAAGATTTTATTTGTTTATTTGACAGAGAGAGAGAGAGAGAGAGAGAGTGCAAGCAGGGGGAGTGGCCGGGAGAGGGAGAAGCAGGCTCCCATTGAGCAGAGAGCCCGACATGGGGCTCGATCTCAGCACCTTGGGATCATGATCTGAGCCAAAGGCAGATGCTTAACCTACTGAACCACGCAGGCACCCCAGAAACTAGGGTTAAGTAACCGTCTTAGTCATCTGAGTCTAGGTTATTTGAAGTGAGCAATAAATAAGGTTTCATGTATACCTTGCTCACTGGTTTCAACACAAGCTTCTCAATACCCAGCGATCCTGGAGGCCGCCTGTTTTATACAGTGCTTAAACTAGCATTTTGGCCTTTTGCTCCTTGACACCAAGTTCTTCCTAATGGATGTGTCTTCTGCCGTTCTTTCTTCCTCTGACTTATGGGTATAGTTTTTGGTTCTGTTTTAGTTTTTATCCTTACCCTGCATCCCTCCACCCCAATACTCCCCAACTACGATGAATTTATTTTTATAAAATATGATGGTCATTTCTTCTTTATCACCTTCCCTAGGCTTAATTATTTTTAGTAGGGTGAACTATTATTAAAAATAAGGATGTCCTGCACTCGCAGAGCCAGGCCATGTCTCACCTTCGCCCTCTAAGTACAGAATATCCTGTGGACTCCAGTTTCTCCCTGAGGCTGACAGAAACTTGCCTGGGGGTCCTACACCATGGATCTGATCTCAGTCCTTCTTGGGAAACTCATCTACCTTATGCCTGGGACACCGACGATTTTCTGTTTGGTTTTTGAAATCAGTTAATCAGAGGCCGGTAATCAAAAGGCCATTAAGATCTTGCTGAATTCAGGGAGTTTGTGAGCTCTTCTTTAAGAATACCTATGGCTAGTTGCCTTTCTTGTAGAGACCTTGAGAGTGTATTCCTGGCACTCACCCTGCATTTGTATCTTTTGTGGCTAGAGTACTTTGGTCATACTACCTGGTGGACTCACCAGGGACAGGTGCCTCTTGTGTCTTGTCCCCACCAAAAATCTCTAAAGGATGACATCCACATGCTCAACTTATTTCTTTGTGTACACTCATGTGCCCATGTGTGTATGTACATGTGTATATGTAGGACGTATAATGCATACATTTCATAAATGCCAAAGCAGTTGGTAGAGAAATAAAATGGATTTTTTAAAAAAGATTTTATTTTTAAGTAATCTCTCTACCCGATGTGGGGCTTGAACTCAAAACCCCAAGATCAAGGATAGCATGCTCTACCAACTGAGCCAGCCAGATGGCCCAAATTCATTTTAATATTGTGTTCATGAAGATGTATTCACAAGCACAGGGGTAATGAAACTGGCCCATTTAGAGATTTCAGAAAATTGTCATTTGCTTTAGGAAAAACAAATCAACATGGCAGATCTGAAGTATTAAGCATCATTATTGTGAGGATCTGTGGTGCTTGATTCCTGTGCTGAGTTAGGTTTACTCAAGTGAGCTGTAATTTCCACTCAGGGACATCTGTCTGGTTACAGGTGAGTGGGGGCAACATCATAGGGCTAATCCTAAATCTGCGGTACTTATTTCTTTTTAAAAAGTGAATCATCTGCAGATGTTAGTACTTAAACCATTACTAGCAGCACACGGGGGTGGGGGGTGGGTGAGCCCCTCACAACTGCTGCTGAGAAACTTGGGACTGAAATCAGGAGTAGACAACTGAAGTGGGGGGACAGCGGGACACCCCTCTGATGACGCCTTTGTCCTGGAAGCAGGCCTGAGGCCTGGTGCCTTTCAGATAGGGAAGGTGATTGGCTCTCCTTTCCCACTCTTAATTGATGGTGGAAATCCTTCAGTGATGAAAATGCTTTTTGGGGGGCACCTGGGTGGCTCAGTGGGTTAAAGCCTCTGCCTTTGGCTCAGGTCATGTTCCCAGGATCCTGGGATCGAGCCCCACATCGGGCTCTCTGCTCAGCAGGGAGCCTGCTTCCCCCTCTCTCTCCGCCTGCCTCTGCCTACTTGTGATCTGTCTGTCAAATAAACAAACAAAATCTTAAAAAAAAAAAAAAAAGAAAATGCTTTTTTGACACTGACACCCTTTGTGGGGAGGGTGCCAGAGAGTCCCACAGGTCACTGGGAGAGGAAGCTCATGAGAGAGGTGCTGGACAAACTTGAGAAAAGCCTCATTCCGGCTCTGGGTGGATTGTCTATAATCTCTAGGCCACTTACTGATTTTGAAATTACTGTCTCTCCCTACTTCGTCCTTCCTGTTCTAGAGGAGTTTGTTGAATAGATTAGGTGGGGGCCCTTTAGCTTCTTTCCTCTTTCAGACGAATGAAAGGTTGTTTTCTTCAGTTTTAAGGTGTCCTTTTACAAATAATTATTAGACGAATCGAAACTCTTAGGAATAATAATAGGGAAATGGAATTTGAAATAGTTACTCAGCTTTGTTGATACTTTGGGTTCCTGGCTTTCATGGCAATACCTGCCATTTGTGATAGTTCCTGCAGTCAGAGGCCCTGACTGTCGGGTGACCCAGCAAGTGTCCTAGGGACTCAGGAGCCGAGCACCCCTGTGCCTTTTGCAGAGTCGCACAGAGACCGGGCGAATTCAGCCCATAGTCTTGTCACCCGCATCATTCGTCCAGAAGGACAGGCTGCAGTTGCCCGCTGTCTCCTGGAGATGGTCTCAGAGGTCTTCGGGTGCTCTTGGTCATTGCTGAAGAGGGGGTAAAGGAAGCTCTTACTTGGGCAGAGGGACAGTCGAAGGTTTTTCTTCCGCTTCAGATCGATCACTATCTTATTTGAAAGACTTTTCACTTAGAAGCGTTTTATTTTTTAAGTGCCACCGAAAGGACGGGTGTTCCATACGGCCAACTCCGTAGATCTCCCACGAGCCCCTGGTTTGAGAACCGCCGAATGTCACGTACCGAGGACTGCCAGGTGCCCTGCGTTTTCCGGGATAATTTCGGTTGAAATCTTTTCACGCATTCTCAAACCGTGCAGACCAGTTTGGGTTTGGAAAATACGGTCTTGTAGTTAATCCCACTTCTGCGCTCCGAGAAGCCACGGGGAGATGAAGTAGTGCTTTGCAGGAGGGCGCATTCGCCGCCCTGCCTTCTCCCCTCCCCGCTCTCCTTTCTTGTATGGTTTGTAGTTATCCCCGAGATTTATGCTTGTTGCTCCACAAATCTTCCCCCTGCCATTATGAGTTTGTCTCAACAGCCTAGAGATGGGGCTGACACTGAGTGATTCTTGAGGTAAATCTACCCGGGGGCACTCTGTGACGCTTGGAGTCACACAGGAGCTAACTCATAGCCCCCAGTGGGCCGGATAAATTGCCCTTGTCGAGAAAAAGACGCGCCGCCACCTTTGTGAGCTCTTGCCTTGGCAGTGGCCCTGGTGGCACAGGGGCCTATCTGTGCTTACCGAGTCTGGGCGGTGGCGCTCCGGTCCCGGTCACACCCTTCACCCAGCAGTGTCTGTCAGGAGGCCTTTCTCTCTCTCTCTGCTTCTCTCCCCCTCCCCTCCCCGTCTCTCTCTCTCTCTCTCAGTCCCCTGTGGCCCCAGCGGGGCCGCAGCCACAGGGTGTCTGGGGGGCAGCCAGCTTCCTGCGGCCTGGTGGGGAGGAGCATCTAGCAGGAGCGGCGCGCACCCTGGCGGCGGGGCAGATGGCTCAGTTTGTCCGCACGTCACTGCAGATGGGTTTCGGTGGAGAAGGGGGAAAAGGAGACCGCACGTCCTAAGTATCTTTTCTCCCCTTGCCTTACACTTTCTCTTTGCAGCATCCTTTTGGCTTCCGTGTACTTTCAAGAGTTATTTCAAACCTCTTGTCACGGGAAGCATCAGTAAATACGTATTTTTTTAAAGCATCAAGAGCTCACATTAGACAACTCCTCGAGGCGACGGACCTGCTGTTTGGGCACCGGGAGGCGCCGCTCCAGGAGGCCTGGGGGGCTCTGAACCCGTGGCTCCTGGCCCGGCCCGGCCGCCGCCGCTCTGCAGACCACGAGGTCGTCAGCTCGCCCTGGACCTGTGCGTGCCCGTCGTGTTTGTTAGCGAATGAGGCAGTTTTGTTAAATATGCTGTACACAGGCGGACTACAGAAGTGCGCAGAGGGAACTACAAATACGGGGTGTTTTAGAAACACGAACGTGAAAAGAAGGTTCTGTGGAAGCTAAGCTGAATGCTTTGGTACGTGTGAATTTACCGAGAGAATGACTTTTCAGGTGTGAGCAAGATGACAGTTAAACTGGGGGAAGATCATAAAAATCTAGAAGTATCCAGTACTTTGATTTGCGTTACTGGTGTCTTTAAGTTCTCACTTGGCTTTAGAAATTGCGAAGGGTGTGTCATGGGTGGGGTTAATGCAAGAAAGATGTCTGGGAACTCCAGTCTGTGGGCCCACACTCAAAGAAAAGGCTTGGCTCCACATCAAAAGATTAGCAAATGACTGTACGTTTATAGGTTTTGAGTTAATGTAAAATGTTTAAGGTATGTAGAGTAGCCTCCGTTTTTAATGATCCCCGGCTTTAACCGATTTTTCGATTAACTGACCAATTACCAGCTCTGATGCCCTAGGTCAGGAGGGGTCTCCGGTGCGTTTTGCTGGGCTTGGCGCTGGTCTCTTTATTTTTGTTAGTTTGCTTCACCCTAACAAGCAGGCGAGAACTACTTTTTTCCTCAGTTTACAGAGAGGAAACTAGCCTAGGGCAGTCCAGTTCCTACAGCTTGCAAGGGGCGGGACTGGGAGTGACCTGAGCCCCCCCCCCTCCGTGCAGGTGCAGACAGCCCAGTGCTCATCTGGGTCACAGGCAGGGACAGCGTGCTGACCTCCGTCTGCCTCCAGGCAGGGTGCCGGAGGGGCCTTGGCTCTGTTCAGGGGCTGCCCCCCGTGAGTCTGGGCCGCCTCTGAAGCTGCTGCCTTCTTTCGTGCTCCCCGGTTGGAGTCTTTCGTATGCATCTTTGCTGTTGAAAAGGCACGTATTAATTTATCAGAGGTGATGTGGGCCTCCTCGTGCTGGAGGAGGCGTCTGCGCCCATGGACCTCACTAATGACAGGTTAAGGGATCGAGGCGAGATACGAGGGTCTTTTCAGCCGTGCCTCTAAAGCAAAGTGCTGTGTCCCTGCTAGCTTCTAGGGGGCAGCAGCTGCTCGCTGTTTTACCTCCTGCGGGCGGAGGAAAGGTTCCACAATTGAGCCCTTTGCTTTCGACTCTAGCTCCGCAGTGGTGCCGGGCTGTGCAGGTCTCCGGGAGTCGCCTGAACCCGCATGAGTAAAGAAATTGCAGGATCCGGGGCATTCCATCCCTGCTTTCTCTGCCCCCTTCAGGTAGATCCTTTATCTGCGTCCCCATCAACATCCATAAATCCCTCACTGTCACAGTTAACAGCAGAGTTCACTTGCTTTGAAGATAAGAGACGTAGAGATGTCGTTAATAGGGTAAAATCTCTTTGTCAGATCTTACTTGTTGCCATTGATAACCCACTCTAATAACGTGTAGATGTTTTGAAATTTTCCCCTGTGGGCACGTGTCTTTTCTCTGTTGGGAACAAGACTGTCACATGCTTGATTACCTGTTCTTCCTCTGGGCACGTCCCTCGGCTTCCCTCCCCTTCTCTCCCCCACCTCAGCCTGGGCTTACAGAGGTGTGTGTGTTTTCAGTTCTAAATGACTCACTTTCATGAGCACATCCAAGGGGAGACTTTGGATTTGCCGTTTTTTTGAGACGTTGGGGCGCAAGCGTGACACATGGCTAACTCGTGCCTTGTGTTAAAGTGAGTGACTAGCACCCGCCCTCCCGCAAGCCGGCATTTCACCAGGGCCCTGGCTCTCAGGTCTTCCAGCTCTGTGGCTCAGGCGAGTGGTGGAAGGGGGAAGGCTTGGTTGCAGGCAGAACTGGATGGTTGCAGTACACACTGAGAAGCAAATTGGCCACGACATTTCAGCCCTGGGAGGTTTATTTAGGATTAGCTAAGAATTCTCAGCCCTGACTCCACTGTGGGAGGAGCTGGTGACTGACAGCCGCTCTCGCTCTTGGAGCCCTGCCTGCATGTAGGGCTTTCATGGAGGACCCCTGAGCACCGGGGAAGGGTGGGAGTTTCCATGCCAGCTCCTGAGCGGCTTTCCTCAAAGACAAAGGCATGCCTCTTCACCTCACCTCTCCAGCTCTCTCTGTTGTCTTTCTGAAAAATGGCAGTTAATAGAACCTGCTAATGAACAGAAGAAATAACGAGAAATAGTGGCAAGTCATTTGACAGTGAAGTGGTTTATAACTTCTGTTTATCAAATGATTATAATTATTATTATTGTTATCGCTATTGGATTTTTGAAGAACTCAGCCTGGTCTCCAGAGCCCCATTGATACAGCCTTTTTCTTATTTGCTTTGTCATATCTAGAAAATAACTTTATTCCAGTGAAATCCAGATCTGTAGTCCTCCCCCCGGGCCCCCACGCCCTGGCTCCGTCTCTCCCCTCTTTGCTTATCTTCCGTGGCCTCAGCGGGCTCCATCAGGTGGGGTATCCCCCACTGACCAGCCTGGCAGAGCTAATAATACTGGCTGCAGGAACGCTGCGGTGTTTGTTTTTGCCGTTCCTGGATTTGGTTTAATGTACAATTGATTTTTTTAATGTATTTAATCATTTTTTTCTTACCTCATAAGGATTAACCTGCACAAACCTCATTTTATCCTAAGTGTGGCTTTGGGAGGAAGGGAGAAGAAAATTGAGTTTCTCTAGCTTATTTTTATTCTTTCACTTTTTATTTTCCGAATGGCTTTTCCTGCCGAAGGAGCTCCGTAAAATACAATGTATTTTAGTGGCCATTATTTACTCATTACTAACTGGTCTCTCCTGCTTCCCTTTGTCTGTGAACTAAATACAGGGGGCCTGAAGATAATTGGTAGCTCTATCACAGACTCGCCAATTATAGATCAACAGGGAAGACAGCCCCGTGATGGTTTGTGGTTGCCACTGGCTGCCCACTAGCAAATGTGAGTTATCCCTCCGTGTCTGCCACCGGGCTGGGCTTGACTGCAACAGGCCTTTCCCAATTTTGTACCTTGGCTTTCCTAATTGCTGCACATGGTCTCCCTGATTTACAGACGTCAGCTTCACTGTGTTTCTCCCGTGAGTGGCTCTCACGTCCGTCTTGGTCTTCTTGTCAGTTCCTGCGTCTTTGTTATGTCTGTGCAGTATGAACGTAGGTTTTGTTTCTGTTTTTCTTTGCGGTTCCCCGTGGGCCTAGAATGGCTGGGCGGCAGGCTGCCGGTAAAAGATGCTCTTGGAAGTAGTGCTTTTCTGTAGTTCGGTCTGCCGAGTCCGAGCAGAGGCGGGTCTCTGTGGGTGCCCAGTTTCGTCCCCTTTTCGAGGGTTTACCTGATTTGTACGAGAGGAGGCCCGGGGCGGGGGGGTGTTGCATCTCACTGTTAGGTTACCAAGCTCTGGTGGAAGGCCGTCAGGCGCAGATAGAGCCTGGGAGTCCCCATGTCGAACGGCCGCATTTCCAAGCAGAAAGCACATGTCGTCCGTTTGTCTCCTGGGGATTTGGCACGTAGGCATCATGCTGATGCCTCTGTGGGATGGAAAACATCCTTATAGCTCTGCTCCGGGTGGGAGTCGGCACTCAGTACATATCTGTGGAACGCGCGTGTGTGTGCGCGCGTGCAAGCGTCCGTAGACTCGCTCTGGTTGGTGGTGATGAGCCCGGGAGCCGGAGAGCACAGCTGCTGCCTGGCTCCGATGGGGTCTCAGGGTGCGAGGTTCCCACTGGTGCCTACGTGTGCGGGTGTGTAGTGTATCATTGCCATGTAAGCAACATAAAGCGGGCATTTTATGACAGGGAACATCAGAGGAAACATTAGAGCTGAGACCTTTATAGCCTTTCCATTATTATGGTTTAAATCTTGACAGTCTTTATTCGCAGTGACACTGGGACCAGCAAAGACCGTGCTCACTCCCACCGCCCTGTGCTCTCTCCACATCCTGTTCCGCCGCCGTGACAGGCGTCGCGCGTGTGCGGGCAGCAGGGCCGCTCTGCACTTTGTCTAGAAGCAGCCCCCTTTTGACTCAGAAGTTGGAAACCAGATGACTCACCATTCTGTTTGTTTTATTGTAACTGTCATTTCGTAAAATGCCCTGAAAGCTTTAAACTGTAAATGCCAAAGTGGGCTTTTCGTCTTTCTTTTTCATTTGGTTTCCTCTTGTGTTATCTCTCATCTTTTCTCTCCTGCCTCTCCTCCCTCCTTCCCTTTCATACTTTGTTTCTCTTTCATTACTCTCTCTCTCTCCCTTCCTCCCTGCCTCCCCTCTCCACCTTTTGAGGACTGTCACGGCCTCTGCGGTTGAGGCTCTCTCTCCCGCCACCTCATTGAGAGTCTACACCCTCCAGTTTTTGTGCCGGGCTTAGACTTCGAAACAAACATCTGCACATGTCAGAGTCTATGAAGTACTTGTTGGCGGCAGCTCCAGAAGCTAAGTGCCATGTCAGATCATAACAGCTACTCACCTTTCCTGAATCTACGTTTTGTACAGCTGTGGGTACATCCCGGGTCTCCCCACATACCCATCTCCGCCCTTATGGGTGCCACAATCACGGTGAGAGCACAGGATTTCCTACAGCCGGCTGGAGGACCAGGTACCAGTCTCCCTCAGCAAAGTGCTGATTTCCGTGAGAGACCTTGAGCGAGCATGCCAACCTTTTTTGCTCCAAAATGTCATTTAACTGGAATTCCTGAAGTCAAGAGCACCTGCTGAGTCCTATAGCTTAGGTGGGATGTTGGGATCTAAATTTTCAAGGACCTGAGCTCTCAAACCAGGACTTGCAGGATCTTTTTTCCAGCAGTTTCTGACACTGTGGCACTTGGCTGAGTCACCTGATTGATGACATGAGCATCACTGGGTGTTAAACACCTGGCCAGGGAAACAGGGACCCTCAGTGGATTCCCCCAAAGGATGGCAGACAGATTGTGGAATTTTAATGAAGGTGGGGTGGGTCCCCGATGTTCATCTGCTTTGGAGCATAACAGAATCCCAGCATTAACTTCAGGATTGTTGGTTGGAAGCCTGCACTGGTGTCAGTGGTTCTATTCCGTGTTGGTCAGATCCATAAATCCAACTGAACTAATTTTAGAAGGAGCTAGTTAGAATGAAAAGGAGCGAAAACTTCAAACGCACAGGAACCTCTCTTAATCGGATACTCCTTATTGTTTTTCTTCTTTGAAAGGCTTTTGGTCTGTTTTGGTCTTCGGAGTGAGCCATCCTCTGAAGTCTGTTATAATTAAACTTCTTTCCTATATGTGTCCAAGGAAGGAGAGTGTTTCCCAAGTTGTGAATCAGGGCTGGGTGGGGGAAATAGGCTATTGTTATAATATTTAATAGATGGATGGCTGTGAGTTTTAAAAATGAGTTCTGTGTATCTATCTGCTGGGCGGCATTCAACACAGAATGCTCTGTTTCTCACCCACTTGGCTGGATGTCTGATTCCAACACGACCGCCATCCCTGCTGCTGGAAAACAGAAAACCACAGGCTGTTAACTTAATACTCTTCTCGTCTGGGGCTAGGGTGGGAGCAGGGTGGGGAGCAAGGTGGGAGTAGGGTGAGAGTGGGCGGGCAGGAATGCGGAGGGGGGCACGGGCTTCACATCGAGATACTCTCACTCCCCACTGGAGACAGATGTTCCCCTGTTCCAGCTGACCTTTGAGCAAGGATTCCAGAGTTTCTGGCCATTTTAATTAAACCTCAATGAGAGGTGCCCGGAAGCCTGCATATGACTTGGACATTTACTCCTCGGGACCAGGAGCAGCCTGCCAAGTGTCCGTTGCAGGCTCCCCCCAGATTCCCTGCCTGTGGATGTTTTCTCCCTTCGTGGGCAAGGCCTGTTGGAGAAGCAGAAGGATCATTTAGTGCTCATGGCTTCTCTGCTGAGCTATCCAGCAGGGGTGCCAATTCTTCCATTTAGCTGACTATTATATAGCCCTTAAAAGGGAAGGGTTTATTTTAGCTGGCTGCTATATTGATTGCTACAGGGACGTTTCTATTTTCACTGGCTGCTATATTGACTGGGAAAGGGAAAGGGGCCGTATTGCCGGGAGCTGTCATATTGACTGTTACAGAAAAGATCTGTATTTAAGCAGTACCAGTGCACTGGGATCTCCCAGGCAGGATATTAATGCTAATTCATCCGCTCACCCCCTGCTGCGAGTGTTATTTGTTTAAATCTGTAGATTCCCACAGCGCGTTTATATCCTCACTAGAGTGAGCTCTGCTCCCTGTAATTATTTAACATTATATGCTGATATAAATTGTAACAGTTAAAGAATGGTAATGAGTAGCCAAAAAGAAAAGAAGAAAAAAGAGAAGAAGGAAACGGGAAAATGGGGGGAAAAAAAGAAAGGGAGAAGACACATTAAAAACACATCTGATGTATACGTATTCGAGGCGTGTACGTGTACACGTATGACATTAGAAACAGAGTCAGGTTCTAACACAACAGCGAACAACTTGTGGCATCCTTTCTCCCACTTCAAGTTGGCTTGTACAGTGCGGCAGAGCCCCTGCCTTGTGCGTCGGTGTGTGTGCGCGTGCGCACGTGTGCTCACATCCCCCGCCAGAAAGAGACTGTACTGATGTGTGTTCTGTGCGGTTTGTGCATACGTGTATTACCACATACGGTGCGCACATGCACTCCGTGTGGCGGCAGCAGATTTATCCATTAGCAATTCAGTTTCTTTAAAGATTTTTATTTATTTATTTGATAGAGATCACAAGTAGGCAGAGAGGCAGGCAGAGCGAGAGGAAGGGAAGCAGGCTCCCCGCTGAGCAGAGAGCCCAGGACCCTGGGATCATGACCTGAGCCAAAGGCAGAGGCTTTAACCCACTGAGCCATCCAGGCGCCCCAGCAATTCAGTTTCTTGATGACTACCTGATATCTGAGTTTCTTTCCAGCTTCTGTGTTTGGGCAGGAACTCTGGGCCGGAGAGCCATGGGGAATGCTCAGTTGGGATTGAACCAACAGGCCATTGGG
The DNA here is from genome assembly GCA_003697995.1 of Taxidea taxus jeffersonii. Classification (NCBI taxonomy): domain Eukaryota; kingdom Metazoa; phylum Chordata; class Mammalia; order Carnivora; family Mustelidae; genus Taxidea; species Taxidea taxus. The sequence continues at coordinate 54,539 of RCUC01168397.1, read as the reverse complement.
TGTCACTGTCGCTCTGTTGGCTATAGTTGAGAGAGGGCTTTTCTGCTGGGGAAACTGGATCTCAAAAGAAGTTCTGCTCAGGTTGGAGGTGTTGCCTTTGAGTTGTTTGTCTGCATTTTGAGACTCCCCACTCTCTGCCACGTTGTAGAAATGGTTGGGGTTTTTTTTGCTTGTTTTTGCTATGTTAAGTGCTGGCATTTATATTGTTCTTGAAAACTGTGTGCCAGTTTGGCTATCACCTGGAGCACGCAGGATGAGGACTTCCCATGAATAGAAAACTTCCGCCTTCATAGAAAGAGGCCGCTCAACAGCATTCCGGAAACCCTTATTGAACGAGGAGAGGGGGTCTGGGCAAAAGCTTGAAAACAGAGCAAGAGAAATCTCCTAGCATCATCTAAATTCGGTGAGTGCCTGCAGCTCCTCTGCCGCCTGTCCTGGCCTCGTGGAGGTGGAAAGTGTGCTGAGCGCCAAGCGGCCGCCTGGTCTCGGAGGAGCGGGCGTGCTCCTCCAGCTGGCTGCTCCGGCAAGCGTGGAGCCGTGCCAGGCTTCACCACAATTCATACTGTGTCAGTTTAATAAATGCACTACTTAAATTATGAAATTACAAAAGAAAAAAGAGAATGCACTTATTCAGACTCTTAATACATTAAAAATAAGGCATTAAAACTCTGACTTTTTTTTTTCTTCCAGAATCAATAATGAACAGGAAGGGTTGTAGACATTAACAGTCATGGACATTCAAACTCTTATACATAAATTATCTCAGAAAAATGCACATAAGACTTGAATAATGTAAATACATTAATGCACTTAATAATTTAAACATTAAAGCGCAAGCAGGAATTTGAGGCAGAGGCTGTTCTGAGGTAAGGGATTGGTCCTAGAACGAGTGTGTCCTGGGATCGATGGGTGATTTCCCCTAGAGACACCCTGGGAAGAGAGTGCCTGGCTTGCTGGTGTGAGTTCCCGTGCCAAGAATCCCTGGGCATTTCTGATCTCAACTGCCTCCCAGCCCTGCATTTTCATATGTCCCGACCTTCATCCTCAATTCCGTGTTCTCACTAGTTCCGTGCTCCTAATTGTTTGTTCGAAAATCAAATGCTTCCACTTCAAAAAACCAGTGAACTTTGAGAGTGTCTTGGTTGGAAAACCAAGCCAAATTAAAAAAAAATCCTTCGCCCAGCTCTGGCTGCTTGTGTCTGGGAATACGGAAGTGCTTGTTCTTATCATCTGGCGGCACGCTCAGCCCGGACCTCCCCCGCAGCACCGCAGTCAGTGGGTCCAGGTCGCAGAGCGCTGATGGATTTGGAGACAGATCTGATGGGAGCGCAGAAGTGATGTGTGGTGTCGGCGGCTGGCTGTTGGGCATGGAGGCCACAGGCCGCCCCGCCAGGAAACAAGACAGGTGCCATGGCGTTAGACTCGGTGGTCGGTGACTGCTTATGCCTCACTTCGATTTGAGGGTTTAAGCACCGGAGAGACTGATGTTACTGTTTGTTCCCTGTCTTCCAAAATCATATTCACAACAGCAGAAACACTGGGAAGTTAAAGCCCCCTTTTCTGGCAGAATACACAACGACTGGGTTTAATCTTTGGCATCTGCACGGTAGAGTGCCCTAGGAAAAACTAGGAAGCCAAGTGTTCATTTGTTTGGCCCGCCGCTGTTTCCCGGTAGCTCCCCAGCGTCGTTTGATAGCCCGAATCACATGTGAAACTGGCAGAATCACAGCAAGTGTGTTACCGGGTACGGAGTCTGAGAACTTTTTCCCCACCTGTGGAGGAGGTGTGTTCACTGGGTCAGTGACTCAGGTTTGCTCCCCCGGGTTTGCTGTGGGCCTGAGGGACCCTTGAGAAATGGTTATCAGATGGTAGTGACCAGACAACCTGTTTTCGTGATTGCCAGATCCGTTAGAGACTCTTACCTGGATCTCAGATCTCCTACCTGAAACTTGACCTGGGGTCATCTTGATTTGACCTAGGCCTTGTCTGTTCTGGCATCTGTGGCTTTGTTTGCAACCACTTCCAGTCTCTGTTGCAGCCAGAGGCAGCCTGCTCTCCAGCCACCAGTGATGGTCGTCACAAGCCGGCTCATAACCATTCTCAGGACCAGCGGTAGGCTCTCCTGGTGTGGGGACCAGACAAGTAGCATTGGGCTGTGCTGCCCAGCCAGCCAGTAGGAAAACCAGTTCTTTTTCTTTTTCTTTCTTCCTTTTCTTTTTTTTTTTAAAGAGTTTATTTATTTATTTGACAGAGATCACAAGTAGGCAGAGAGGTGGGCGGGGGCTTAGGGGGAAGCAGGCTCCCTGCTGAGCAGAGAGCCCAATGCAGGGCTCAATCCCAGGACCCTGAGATCATGACCTGAGCCGAAGGCAGAGGCTTTAACCCACCGAGCCACCCAGGCGCTCCAGGAAAACCAGTTCTTTAAAAAGTGGTAATCAAGTGTTGGTTTTGAAGGGAGTAGTGTCAGGAATGGGTGAGGAACCCCTGGGAAGAGATCTTGAGGTCATTTTGTCACCCTTGTGATGTACACAGGTTCTTCTCCATACCTTGTAAACAGTATCTTCAGGTCATGACCCCTTCCCCACCTGTTTTGCCTTAAAGAGGCATTGCCTTCCTGGCCAGTTTCTTTACAGCTTCCGGATGAGATGTCGATCCCAGATCTGTTGTGTTTATTTCTTTTCAGAGTTTTTCAAAGCCCAGGCCCACTTCCCTCTTCATCCTGGAGGAGGGAAGAAAGTGAAATCGGGGAGCACTCGGATCAGGGGGAATCTAATTCTCCTTGGGTTAAATCTAATCTAATTGTTCCTGGTCACACCCAGGGAGGCTTCTCTTCCCTTAAGTTCCAAGAAATGTTTTATGGCCTTGACCGCATAATATGCTTGTGCCAGATTGGGATGTGTAGCGGAGGTGATGGTGGGGGGGTGGGGAGACACAACCTCACTCTCTTGTTGGAGGTGCAGAGTGCCGGCTGCTGTCAGGCAGAGTGAGCAGATAGCGCTGATTGGGGGTCAGTTCACCCCTGTGATATATCCCTTATGCAGATTTCCTTTGAAGAGTGAGGAGTCAGGTTCATTAATTAAAGGAGCCTGGCTCGAGCGCCCTGTAATTATAGGTGCTAGAAATCTGAATTTTAAGAGGTCTGTGCAGCTGCATTTTGAAAAATGTTAGGGAGGCACCGAGAAGTACAGGCTGTGGGCAAGAATGTGGCTGAACCAGATTTGGGAGGTTCAGGTTTTGGCAGAATTCCCCTTTAAATTCATATTTATTCTGTCTTTTTTTTTTTTTTAAATGGGAAGCTGAAGCTCTGATTTTTATTTATTTATTACTGTTATTGTCATTATTTTGGGGGATGAAATTTACACCCTGTGACAGGCTGGTACTGTCAGAATATAGAGGCAAAAAGTATAAATTAGAAGGTTTTTTTTTTGTTGTTGTTTTTAAGGAGGCAAAAGATATCCTTGGGTCCTAGGGATGCAGTGTTTGAAAAAATTAAGTAAGTTTTTTCTTGAAACGAGTGAGGGGGAAGGGAACAGGAAGTTATTTTGAATGCGATATAGGGAGCCCAGTCCCAGACATGTGAGGGACTCTAGAATCTTTGTGCCTCCTTCTCTTCCCCAGAACAATGGCCTCTCTGCCAAAAATCACTTTTTGATGTGAACCCAGAGGTATAAACAGAAAACTTCAGACCTTTGTGGGAAGTCCTGACCTGTCCCTTTTCTTTCTCATTTCCTTAACTATTTGTAGGCTGACCTTTTGCTTTGGGTGGTTTCTCTCCCCCCCCCCCCCCCCCCCCTTTGGTTTTTTTTTTTTTTTTTAATTTTTCTGTTTGATTTATAAGGTTTCTTCTTACTTCTTGTTAAAAGCCTTTATTTTGAACTGTGACTATTTGCATCTCTGTTAACTAACACAGCTAATTTGGAATGTGATAGGAGGGGGGAAATGAAGATGAGTAGGGGTCCCTCACTCACTTCTCCCAGGAAGGAAAGAGGAGGCAAGCGGTGAGTGGGGTCTCACTAGAGACCTGTGGGCCAAACCCGCCGCTCAGACACACAAACCGGAGGCCTCTGTGAGCCTCCTTTGTCCTTTCTGGCCGTCTTCTTGGGGGTCTTGCAAACGTTATCCCATTTCACAGTGTGGACCCTCTGCCTCTCCTTTGGGAATTACAAGGGGCTGAAGAAATATTTTTAATGAATAAATACACACAGATATATATAAATATATATGTTAAAAGATAACCTCCTGTACTCTTTTCTTCCATTCGCTTGTGTGCGTGTACTGGGAAGTCTAGCGAACCCATAAACTGTGGAGTAGAACAAAAGTCTCGCAGGCTGTCATCTGCTGCATTTACAATATGCAGATTGCAATTCCAATTAGATTGAAACCTCTATTTAGCAGAGTGGTTTTGTGAAATAAATAACTTTTGAAGAAGGCCTACTACATATAATAAATACCTATTTTTCCTTCACTTGCTGGCATCAAGCTTCCTGCCTTCCAAACACTTGCCCTGAAGTGCTGATTCAGAAGCAGGCGGCATCTCTGGGCTCTTGACAGAAGAAATGCTTCTCCCTTGCTTTCCTGGCACAGGGATTTCATCCTTGATTTACAGGGCTCAGCTTGTTAGCGCCGGCAAAGGGGAGATGGTGTGAAGGTCATTATGTCCGTTTTGTCCTCGTGGAGAGAGAGTGAGGGTGTGTGTGTCTCCCCGTGTGCGTGCTGTGGTAGTGGTGAGGTTCCGGTGCCCCCCGCCCTGTCCAAATGAGTCAGCCAAAACTCTTGTGTCTCTACTACATGTTATCCAACAGGGGGTGAGTGATCTTGAAAGCCTATTCAGAATTTCAGGAAGAGTAGCGCACCACCTAGTAGAGAGCTTCTTCGCGGCGCGCTGCCCCCCCACCCCTTCATCATCCTCCCCTTTTCAGCCCAGGCGTGACAAACTGGCCGGTAATGAACAGATCAGGTCCTCCTATTAGGCAAGTCCCAGGGCTGGAAGCTGCTCTCGCTTTGTGCCGTCCTTTAGTAGCTCAGCGCTTGTGGGTGGTGGTGCTCTAAGTGGCCCTAGTAGAGGGCAGTGAGTGCTTTGGGAAAAAGCGAACAGAACACTCTTTGGAAGAGAGAGAGTGCTTAAAAGGGAGAGAGGGGGCAGTAGGTGCCCAGCTTGAAAGCACCTGGTGAAAATACTTGGACTTGAACGGTTGCGGTCCTGAACACTGCCGCCTGTCTCAGCACCGGTCCTCTGGGTTATAATAGGATGCCTGATTACAAAGAACATTTTGAAGGCCACTTAGTCCCAGGTCGGGCTGTGCATTAGGCAGCTAATCCTTCTCGGTAAAGCCGGACTGGAATCACAAAATTGGAAGTAAGCGGTGTGTTGTGTTCCAGCTTTGGCAGTAAAGTGATTCTGTTACAGGTGCTGCCCTGTGTGGCTTTTTCTCAGCTCCCCAACTTCTCTTTCCCCAGTGGAAAGAAAAATTCGTTGTGAGAGTGTCTTCCTCTACCTACCAGTGACTTTTAAACATGACTTTTCGGCTTACCTTATGTGGCTGCTTTTCTCATCTTTGTGATTTGAAATATTGACATGCAGATTAATAGAGTAACATGCAGGGGCTCCACGTAGGCTCAGGTCCTCGGGCCTGGCATGTTGGAGCAGAAAGAAATACCTAATTGCATCAAAACCACTCTAAGTTCATATATGTGGAACCCATCAAGCTGAAAGCATCCAGACAGCATCTGCTGTTATCAAATCACTCGCGAATCCAGCTAATTAAAATAGAGCTTCATTTTTCTGAACCATTGTTTGGCAGGAATTCGAAACGGGTCTAACCCAATTTCTGCGTGTTTATGAGCCTTTATTATATCAGAGGTACTTTTCTGTAAATGTACAGGGCAGCGTTAAATGAATTGACCCGCGCAGTATTGCTGTAGACGCACTGTGGACTTGCTAATGATCTCTCCTGCAGCTTTCTGGTTTCCAGACAGACTCCGGAAAGCTTCATGCCCTCCTTTTCTATGCTCTGCTCTTTGTCCTCCTCCTCTTTTTTTTTTTTTTAAATTTTCAGTTTTTAGCTTTTTCTTTTTTCTGACTTGCTTTTTTTTTTTTTTTTTTTTTAAAACAGGGCACACTTTTCATATTTGCTCCCTCGATGTTTGCTTTTTCCATTTCTCCAGTTTTCTCTTTCTTCCTCCCTTCCTGTTCTTCCTGTGCTTCCAGGGGATGGGATTTGCCTGCTCTTGATTTCTCGCTGTTCCCTATTCCTTCTTCCCCCTCCCTTGTCTCCCCTCCGGTCTCTTCCCTTTGACATTCTCTTCATCCCCTTTCCTGGAACCTTCTCTTTCTCCTTTTTCACCCCCTCCCATTTTTCACAATAAAACATTCTTACACCTTTGTCTCCACATGCAGATGCAGATTAGGGCAGAAAGTCTGTGCCTGTGGAGGTAGAGGCATTGGCTGGTGAGAGGTGACGTCAGCCTGTTCTGTTTCTCTGAATTTGCTTGCATGCTTTATTTTCGGTTTTCAAAAGATTTTTCAGACCACATCTACTCTAGTTTATAGTCTAATAATCTTACTTTGAAGATCAAAAGTGTGGTATAAATGCTAACTTATTCGTCCACGTGACACTTCAGCAGCCTTAGTTCCATTTTACAGATGAGGAAGTAGAAACAGGAAAGGCAAGCACCTTTTGGAAAGTTACCAAAGAAGTTGGTGACTGAGATAGAAATAGGACCAGGTCAACTTTGGCTCTGCTTTGTTGATGATCCCCCCCTTATCAGAGCTCACTCTTGGCCCTGTGAGAGTCATTTGTAAGAAAGGGCGAGAGGACACTGCTCCGCCTTTTTGCCCTTCTCTTCGTGTGCTTCCTTTTAGGCTTGTGAAGGTTTTTACATTTATAGTCTTTAGACGTTAAATGAATTTCTAGGTAATGCCTGGGAAAGGAGGAGGCCAAACCATTTACGGGCTGGTAAAAACCCGTCCCTTACAGTCTTGAAGCAGAGTGCTCACTTTCTGCTTCCAGCAGCTTCCAGTAAGTGCGTCCACGTCACACGCACTGGCCCCAGTGATCAGAGCATTGTAGGAAGCATTGCCATATTTGATTGAATTTAGCCATTCGGGAGTGACGTGTATATGAAGTCGTCTCTTGCATTAATGTGGCCTTTATTATTGCTAATGCATTCTGACATTACAGGTGTAGCCTTGGCCCTCCCACAAAGGGCAAGGCTGCTCTTACCAGGCTTAAGAGCAGAATTCATGAAGCTGTTATACAGTGAAGCTGGTGTTCACATTTAGTTAATAAGCAGAGTAAGGGAGATGCTTTTATGAAAAAGATAGCCAAGTGACAGAGGCCTTTCCTAATTCTCACCCAGCATTGTTTCAAAAACTGGATCTGTTATTGTTCTCCTACAGAGAAGTGGGGCTGAATGGATAGAAGGCTCAGGAAAGTAGATTTCAGCTCTGTTTAAAGAAGGACTCCTGAGGGGCACCTGGCCTTCTTCGTCAGTAGAGGATGGGACTGTTGATCTCAGGGGTATGAGTCTGAGCCCCACATTGGATGTAGAGATTACTTAAAAAAAAAAAAAAAAAAAAAGACTCCTGAAAATGAATCGACAGCCTCTTGAGAGTGCGTTCTCTTGTTTCTCTTGTCTTATCTGTAAGCATTGAAGTGGAAGCCCGTGATCATTTGTCTAAGTTGTTGAAGAGAGGGGAGTCTTGGATCATATGTGGGACCGGATGGCCTAAGATCCCTTTTGACTCCTTTCCTTCTCCTGGATTGTAATAGCAAAAGCCACATCTCTCCTTGTTGTACCTGCTTTTGCAAGTGCCTGGTGTGCTGTGTAGAACCGTTGGGGGCTCAGCAACTAGTCCTTATTTACTCTTGGGCTTCCTGCTTCCTAATCTAACTTGAATAAAAAGTGTTCTTGTTCAGTCCAGGAAAACCACCATCTCTTGCTCCCTCCTGGATGAGTCATTTTGGACAGGCACAGTGAGATGACCATCCAGACCCAAACAAAACACTTTGAAACTTTGGGCTGGGAATGACATAAAATGGGTTATACGCTTTCTTACTTTATTAGGCAGAGGATCTGGAATATAATTTAGTCCTCATGACTCAGTATTGTCATTGTAGATGTAAATGTTTATATTGTGTTACAAGTGTAGCTCTGCTTTCAAAAACTGTTGCATTATAGACATGTTGTATGACTCCACCTATGCCGAACGACCCCCGACTAATAAACTTTTTGAGTTTTTTGTTTGCTTTCTGTAGATGTTCCTCTCTTGACATTTGTTGCTAGGCTTCTTCCACGATCTGGTCTTTGTTCCCTAAGTATATCTCTGTTAGCTGGCTTGTTTCTCCTTTCTCATCTGCAGTATTAAAACTGCAAATGGCTATCAGATAACTAAGCCTGTATGTAATATAAGGTGTAAGTAAGTAGTGTGAGTAAAGCTTCACTGGGTCCAAAAGACATGGAAGCTGTCATTTCTTTTTTGGCAATGGTGATTTTTTTTTTTCCCCTTTCCTTCTTTCCTTCCTCTTCTCTGTTGGTTTTCTTACTCCCCCCCTTTTTTTGATTTGGGTAAGATTAAAGAGCTGAGCTCCAGAAGGGTTGGGTCTTATCCTTGACCCTCCTTGACCCAAGCAGGAATCCCAGGGTGAGGTATGGCAAAGGCCTGCTGCCTCTGAGAGTCAGCTGAGAAGTGATAGAGTGGAAGGCAGGAGGGTCCAGAAGGTCCTCTGCATAAGCTCTTGTTTTACCGAAATGAAGGAATGAGTCCATGGCCCGGAGCTGGGACTTGAGAGGCTGGGTCTCAGGACAGGCTAGTGTTAGGGCTGGACTCTATGTGCAGGTGTCTTGAGACGCAGCCTGCTTTCTGTCCTGCCATCCTACCAGGTTCCGTTCCTTACCCATTTTGAGCAAAACCTGGGTGAATGAGGAAATACAGGGTTTGTGCAGGGTAAAGTCATGGAGAACACCTCTGTGCTGGGTAGGGGCAAGTTCAGATGAAAGTACGTAAAACCGAAAATGGTTTCTGTTGCAGTGTTTGGCTGTGTTTCCACTCAAGGCTGATATCGATATTGTAGGAGAAGCTTTAATCCTTTCATTCAAATTCACAAGAAATGCTCTTTCCTTTTAGTTTAAAAAAAAAAAAAGTCCAAGAGAGCATTTGATTTGAGGAACCAAAAGTCTAGAAAATGTATCCGGGAGTCCTCGTCAATTTGGGGCATAATGAAATATAAAAAATACTCAATAAAAGCTCCTTTATTACTTTAGCTGTTTAAATGTGGAGTTTTTAGCCATCAGGTTAATGTTTTGGTATCATTTTTTTATTTGATTGTGAGCACTTTTCCAGGTAGCTCTGCCACTCGAGCGCTAATCAGATTCCCACAGATGAATGGTGCTAGCTGCAGCCTGACATCACCGCGGTTTTGCTTCGACATTATTTTATTTGGTTTTCCTGTAAAAGTTAATAACTCTGTGTCCATGTGTTTAAACAGGCAGGAAGAGAGAGAGAGAAAGGACAGTGAGCAGAGAACGATGAGCGAGGTCTCCAGGAGCTTCTGCCAGACTGCGGAAATGTAGGGATTTTTGTGATTTCGAAGTATTTCACCCTCCTAGTGGGGTGTGGAGAATCAAGAAGGTGGCAGAGTTGGGGCGCCTGGTGGCTCAGTGGGTTAAAGCCTCTGCCTTCAGCTCAGGTCATGATCTCAGGGTCCTGGGATCGAGCCCCGCATCGGGCTCTCTGCTCCGCGGGGAGCCTGCTTCCCCACCCCTCTCTCTGCCTGCCTCTGCCTACTTGTGATCTCTCTCTCTCTCTGTCAAATAAATAAAATATTAAAAAAAAAAAAAAAGGTGGCAGAGCAAGATGGTAATTCACAATCCTTCAGATAACAAAACGTGAACTTCTCTGTATCCCAGACAGAGCTGGAAGGAATTGGAAATGAGCTACTCTCGATTTAGAGGAGGAGGAGCAAGGTGCTCAACAGAACTGATTTGCTTAATAGTGAAAATGGTTTAAATGTCGTGTTAATTGTAAGTAAGTTAGGTACTCATTTTAGATGACCAAGATTGGTAAGAACATCAGATGTTCAGGTGTAGAGACCCTCCGTTTGATCTGCCCATCAGAGGTGGGAGGTCTGTAATGAGGGCCTCGTGGCCAGGGTGGCGTCTAGTAGGCTTCTCTCGAATCTTTTATCTTTAAAGGTGTATTTTTTTTTTTTTTTATTGGTAGCGTTGTTAATAATAGGAATGTTCACCATGTTTAGTGAAAGATAACAGAATGGTTCAAGGCCATGATAATTACCATTTGATTCTTCTTGTGAGCCATGGATTTCCTTGCTGAGCTAAAAGTTTTTAAATTGGGGCCTATCAGAGAAGGCAACTGGAGTGATAGTGTTTGATTCAGTCTCTTTTCTGAGTTTATACCTTGGCCTGTGGGTATGATTTTGACAGTGGGAGTGAGAGTTCCACAGCCCTTGTTTCAGTGCTTCTGGAAGACATAAGAAGAGCGATGCTTCTTTCCCCATCTGTGTCAGAGGCATAGCTTGACTTACTTCTCTGTTCTGTACTTGTGGCGTGGATAAGTTCCTCCTAAAGTCAGCTACAGCAGCATGACCTACATCAGATATCCCTTTCTTAGAAGATAGAAGCTGGCCACCAAGTTTCTTATCTCTCATGGATGACAGATAGCCAGAGTCGGTTCTATCGACGTGGCCCATCTCTGTAGATGGCCTATTCCTGTCTGCTCTCTGGGGCTTGTGTGCTTGGGGAGGAGGGTGCTTTTCCTCTGAGAGGAGCTGATTTCATTTCACTTGTTTCTAGAAACTGTTTCTAATCCCTATCATCTTACTATAAATTTGAAGATTTTTGAGTCTGCCAGTATAAGGAATCATACTTTTGAATCTCATACTTTTACTTTTTCCCTCTTAGGCTATAAAAGAACCTAAACTAATAGCAGAAACTAGGACTTGGTGGCGTTCTGTTAGTGCAGATGTTAACTGTTTACTTACCTGGGCTCTCTAGTGGAAATGTAAGGGTGATTTAGAGGCTTTCCACATTTGTCATTTTATATTTATTTATTTATTGGTATGCAAAATATTTTACATTAAAAAAAATATTTATCTGTTTATTAGAGAGAGAGCATACATGAGCAGGAGGGGGAGAGGGAGGGAGAATCTGAAGCAGACTGTGCTCAGGGTTCAATCTCATGACCCTGAGATCATAACCTGAGCCAAAAACCAAGAGTCAGAGGCTTAACTGACTGTACCACCTGGGCAGCCCGCATACAAGGTATTTCACGTAACACACTATCCAGTTAAGCAGTCTCCAGTCTCAAGGTCAAGGCACTTGCACGTGAGTTCGGATGGAGTCCAGGCGGCCTAGCTGAAAATTCCTCTTTTCTTTCTTTCTTTTTTCTTTTTTTGTTTTGGAGGAGTACGAATTAATTCAGGAGGTTAAGTAGGGAGTGCTCCATGCAGAGAGGGCAGATCAAGTACAAAAGCAAAAAAGTACAGCAGAATGTCACAGTGTGGAAAGAGCTAGACCTTGTCTCTCCTTTTGTGTGTGGCACCGCACACAAGGAGAGCTCGAGGCATACTTGCTTCTGTTATGGAAACAGTTTTCTCTCTTCTTTTTACCGCGGTCCATCGTCTGCTTATCTTCTCAGTCCCAGTACACGGGGATTACGGTATCAGGATTGTTGACTTGCACTCTCCGGGAAACCACTGTGTTAACTACGCGCCAGTGCTTACGTATGGTTCCTTTAGTCCTCAGACTACGGTCTGCACTTGTTTCCTAAGGTACGTTTGTAATTTTCCCCCGTGCCCTTCAATGAACTTATGTCCTGCACCTGAAACACAGATTCTTTTTTTATTTTTTATTTTTAAAAAATTTTAAAAATATTTTATTTATTTATTTGACAGAGATCACAAGTAGGCAGAGAGGCAAGCAGAGAGAGAGGGGGAAGCAGCCTCCCTGAAGAGCAGAGAGCCTGAGGCGGGGCTCGATCCCAGGACCCTGAGATCATGACCTGAGCCGAAGGCAGAGGCTTTAACCCACTGAGCCACCCAACCCCCCCCCAGATGCTTTTTTTAAAATAAATTTTTACCCCCTTCACCCGTTTCTTTTATCCCTCAGCCCCTGTCTCTGGCGACTACTAATCTGTTCTCCCTATCTATGAGCTTGTGGTGTTGGTGTTGTTGCTGTTGTTTTAAGATTTTATTTATTTATTTGAGCAGTGGGGAGGGACAGAATGAGAGGGCAAGGGAATCCCAAGCAGACTCCCTTCTGAGTGTGGAGCCCAACAGGGGGCTCCCTCCCACCACCTTGGGACCCTGACCTAAGCTGAAACCAGGAGTCCAACACTTAACTGACTAAGCCACTCAGGCGCTCCTTATTTGTTTTGTTTTTAAATTCCACATATAACAGAGATTATATGGTATTTGTCTTTGTCTGACTTCACTTGGCATAATACCCTTGAAGTTCTTCCAGGTTGTCACAGATGGCAAGATCTCCTTCTTTTCTTTTATGGCTGTATAATACTCCTCCGTGTGTGTGTGCGCTTGTGTGCGTGTCTGTATGGGGGGCAGGGAGAGAGAAGGAGAAAGAGAGAAGGGGAGATCACACATAATAATTTCTTTATCCATTCACCCATTGGACACTTAGGTTGTTTCCATAGCTTGGCTATTGTAAATAATGACATTTGTCATTTTAAATTCTTTTCTTGCTGTCTTTGCATTTAAACTGTTTCTAGGCTATGTCTGTTTCTATTGTATTCAAATCTATTTTTCAGCATTACATCTCTCTAGTTTTTGTGTAGGATGTCTGGTAGGAGTGTCTTTTAGTGATGCCTCCGAAGGTTTTAGTGTTGTGTTGTGTGTGGGGTAACTGTAGACAGAATTTCTTGGTCCAGAGCTTTTCTTCTGTGGAATCCAAGAGCCCATCTCATTGCCCTCCGAGCCCAAGGTGCTAAGCTAACCTGAAGGGGCCCTGTCCTGCACCGCCTGATGGTCATCCGTTCGGTGTCCAGCCTCTACCATCTCTATCTATGCCATAACCTTTGTCCCCTTTCTAGTTGTCCCACATCTCGATAATGCATGACCCGAGAGGGCTTTGCCAATCTCCGTGTGGCCCCGACTTCAAAAGAAGGGGGACGTGAGGCACATCTGAGAAGTAGTGGCGTTGGGGAGCCGTAACCTTCAGAAAACAGAAAATTCAGCCTGCGGTAGGGAGGGACAGGGAAGTAGAAGCAGTGGTATCATTAGGAAGGTCCTGGGGACTGAGTGCTACATATTTTTAGTGTTGGAGTCACCAGCCACCGTCACTGAGTGAGCTCACAGTTCTCCTAGGGAGCATCTTGGACACTGAGTCATTACATTCCTTTGGAGTGATTCAACTCAACAGCTTGACACCTTCATTAATTTTACAACATGAAGCCTGGGTGCTCTCTGCTTCCTCTTTAGCAGCGCAGGGAAATTAGAGGAATATAGAAAATGCAAAACCGAGGGAAACGGGCAGAAGGAGCAGTCAAGGAGCTGTTGAAAGGCACCGTGTTAAGGAATTGAACTCCTTGCCTTTTCTTGGTACCTCTTGGGACCGAGCACCTAACTCTTGCCACACATCTCTGGCACATAAACCTTTTATTTCTGTTCCTGGCACGCCGGCTGGACCTCCGACTTGCAGCCAGCTCGTTTGCCTTCTGCGCTGAGGTCACTGCTACTGTGATCCGTGTATAATGGCATTTTCCTCCTCTTTTCAGTATGGAGGCTATTACAGTTTCTTCTCTAAGCAGGACTTCAAACAATTTGCTGCCAGTTGGATTTCAAAGCCAAGGAAAAGGCAAATGTCATCCTTTTTTCCTCCCCTCTTTGGGTAACTGCTTTGTTGGTTGCATCAAAAATTAGAGGGGCTGCTATCTAAATTCAGGTGGGGATGCATGGGGACAAGGCATTTAAATTTGCTTTTCTTTTTCCCTGAAGGAGAAAATCCTTTTCCTTCTCAACCTTTCCTAAAAAGGAACTTTGATCTTCTCAACCCAGAAGCAAGGGTTTTCATTTCCTCTCCGGCAAGCGTGTGCACTCCGGCCCTGTGTGCACCAGGCATGGTGACAGGCGAGCCGGCGGCCGCAGCTCCTGCCTTTCAGCTCTGCCGTCAGCTCTCCGTGGGCTGCAGGCTGGCACCGGAGTACCCTCCAGAGTCACCCTCGTGCCCTGAAATCACTGTCACTTGATAGTAAACCATGCATGTTGGCTTGAGATGCTTTTTATTTCCACACACATTTCTGGAAGAACTAGTTTAGTCAAATAACAAAACAATGGCATTGTGACAAGCAGTTCGTGCAATATTTTTAACTTGGGCCAAGAAGAAAAATTTAAATGCAGAGGTATTTCACTTTGAAAGGTAGTTTTGGTGCACATGACGTTGCCACTTTTCATAAAGGCTTTTACTACATATATCAGTATGTTTTAAGAGAGACTAGGGTCAATAATGCGTGCTTTGGAATTCCCTAAATACAGATTTACACAGCAGACCTTAAAAATATTATGTTCTATCATGTCAACTCTTGTGCACTCCCACCAGAGATACTTTATTTCTTTAATGTGAAAAACAAAAGGACAGAGGAAAGTAAAACAAAGGAAATTAGGGCCTACAAGCTTAATTAGTATAGGGTTGGAACCCAAATCAACAATGGGAAGGACACAGTGACAAAACCCGGGAAATTCCAAGTTGAAAGAGAAGCTCTTTCCTTTAACTCCTTGAGTGCCGGGGCACTTGCCAGTGTACTCCTTGCCCAGGTGCAGGAGGCTGGCTCTAGTACAACGCACTGTCTTTATCTTTGAACTTCCTGGCTTTTGTTGACTTCCCCCTCTCCTTTCCCCCCTTGATGTACATGAAACATACCTGTGTGTGTGTGTGTGTGTGTGTGTAACTGTAGAGAAATGGGCTAGAAGTACCTCTTGATTTTGTAACCCTCAGAGGAGAAAGAGTAAAAAAAAAAAAAAAATCCTGTCACTGTCATCTGTTCATTTTTAATGAGCAATTTTAAAAAATTGAAAATAAAAGAGGAAAATGAATAGGTGTTGAACCAGCCCGTGATATGTAAATGCCAACTAGTAATTACCTAAAACCTCAATTTTCATTCTGTTTCATCTTGCAAAACATTTCATTTTCCCTGAGTGAAAACACTTCACTGGGGCTGTGCGAGTCAGCGGGGCGGCTGCCCCTGGCCTGCGTGGCCGCCGGCTCCGGCTAGGGGGCACTTTGGCTCTGCGCTTGGGCTGCCCGAGCTGCGAGTCCACCTCAAGGTTATTCCCCTCTTGCCATTCCAGTGGTTTTGCTCCGTGCGTTTCGTGGCGCCCCGCCCCCCCGCTCCCACTAGTCTGGTTTAGGGAGCCTCGTTCCTCCTTGTCCTTGCATGGACGGGATCGTATTGAATTTTGGCTGACCGAGCCTTCCTGTGCATATTAACTTTCGCCTCACCTGCCTGCAAGCCCCTCGGCTTCCGAGTGGCACCTCGCGCTCTTCAGAGCGGCTTTCTGCCAGGCCCCCTTCCTCCCTGTGGGATTTCAAACACAGCAGTCGCAGTTTTTATGTTTACTGCTGCTGCTTTTTCTTCTTTCTTTTCATTTGGGTAACTGGGGGGGAGGACGGGGGGGGGGCATCCCCCCTGGCTCCGAGCTCACATGCCTTCGCTCCCGTGCCGTACTTAGAAGGAGGGTTCTGACATTTCTTTTGTGGGCTCATAATTTCCTTTCGTTCTGGTCTAGGATCTGACCCCCTGTGGGTGCATTCGCGCCGCGTCTTGCTATGTGGCTCATGGGTGCCCCTGCTTCTAGGGCGGTTACCCTTCTCAGCCCCTTCCCTAGCTAGAAGGAGAGCAAGGAGGCTTGAAAGAGCCTGAGATGGGCGGGTGCAGATTAGAGAGGATTCTGGATGCCGAGAGCCAGAATTATGTTGTCCGAGGACCCTGGATCTCAGAGTGCTTTGCCTGGAATCTCAAGGAACACGGCCTCTTTAGTGAGATATATAGCTTCATAATTAGCCGTTGCATTTTTTCGCGAGTGCTAGCATCAGCGTTCTGCGATGTGTTTCTCTGATTAACAGCTGCTTTGCAACTATTTCCTTGTGCCACCGATGACCATATTTGTCAAGGAACTCCTGACAGAGTACTGATTTCTTACTAAAATGCAGCATTTCTGTTTGAAGAGGGCGCTCTCATTCTCAGCACTACCCAGCTTTTAAAGTCAGTCCTTGTTAAAACTCCGGTTGGCTTTGGTCTATCGCTTGTTAACAGGATCCTGGGTATCTATCTACTTTAGAGCTCCAGCGTAGGAACCTTTCACAGGCAATTTAATCTTCCGAGCAGCGCACGTGCGGCCGCGCAGCCTCGGGAGTGGGGTTTCTGGGCCGCACATCGGTCATTTCTTTTGCCCTCTGGTTGTGATCTCTCTGGGTTAAAAAGGACTTGGCTTTGGTTGTTGGCGTCATTAATTTTTGAATATTTTTAATATTTAAAAATGGCTAATGAAGGCTCACAGTTTAGGAGATAGATGTGTATGTAGCACACAGGAGTGCTGGAGTTGGTGGCATTCCAAATAAGTGTCACTGGAGACAATGCATCCGGTTTACATGTCAGGTGCAAAGTGCTCAGGCTTCCTCACACCCCAGGCTCGTTATTAGGCAAGCTCTGTTCTCCCGTCTCCCTGGTGCAGAAAATAAAGTGTGCCTTCTGAAGATCACAGTGTGCAGGTCTTTTGTAGGAGAGTGGGAAACACATAGGAAGCACCTCTCCAGCGAGGACTGCCAGAACCTCGATTCTTCTCACCAGGGATTACTTACCCTACACAGTGCATTTAACAGCGCATAGTTCATTGTAGATAGCCGCCGAGTATACCGTATTCCATTGATTATAGTTACAAATCCTGGGCTCTCAAAGAAGGATCTCGCGATTGGCTGATCATCTGGGGTCCATAGGGACGTTCAGCCTCAAGTCCCCTCTTCCTCCTGGCTGCAGCGGTCCCTCTGGCATGCCCATTGTGGAGGTGGGCAGTCACTTTAGTGACAAACAGGGAGAATGAATAACTCTCACCAAGACTAAGGAGTTGGTGGTGCCAGGGTGGTTTTTATTTTGCTTTTTGGGGGAGGGAGGCAGAAGATAGGGTCACAGGAATAGGAGTGGTGAGAAACTTGGCTTCTGTTTTCTTCTGAGTTCGTCACCTGTATTTTTATGACTCCAGCTCCTGGTAATTTAAGGTGCATTCATTAGGAACTCTCGGTACAAGAGGAGGGGAAAGGAACGCCGATTCCACGTTTCTCGTGGGCTCAACAGCGAGTGGCTTCCCACAGCGGCCTCAGGTGCTTTGCACCAGAATTTTCCCTGGCTTGCTGCACTCCCACAACATGTGCAATAAAGTTCCTATCTCCGTTTTACATCTTTGACATTGAGGCGGAAGATTTGGCCTGAATTTATGTAATTTAGTTGGGCACAGATATAACCCATGAATAGTCACATTCATCTCCTAATTAGAAAATCAAACGATAATACAGGACGGGCTGTAGGCACCCCATCACGGTGGCCAACAAAAGCATGCTGTGTTGGGCCTCTGCAGAGGAAGAGTCAGTTGAGTTGCTTCATGAAGTTAATGAAGTGTCCAACAGTGGGTGAATGAAAGATGCGGCCGAGGGGCGCTGGCAGTTATTAGTGTGCTAAAATCTTCGCATTGTGGGTAAAGATTTGGGGGAAATCTTGGACCATCTGTGGATGAATCAGCGGGCGTATAAAATTCCAGATTAGACAGGCCTTTCCCCGCTTTTGCAGCGCCAGGGCCTAGGCGGGGGTGGGGGTGGGGGCGGGGTGGGGTCGGGGCTGGGGGCGGGGTAGAGTAAAGAGTAGCTGAAGAAATAATTAGTGAAGGTGGAGCGAGGTTTTCCTGTGTTCACACTTACACGGAGCTGCTTCCCTGGGTATCTTTCTTATTCAGCACATTATGTTGAGGCTGTTAGTTTGGATGCTTTATATTTTTGCGTGTGGCGTAGCAATACCGCTGCTGTTAAATATGTGATTTGCCTGTCGCCTGCATTTTCAGACAAAGATCAAGAGGAACATAAACAAGCCCCAAATATACTTTATGCAGGTCTTTGGCAGTATGATTTTATATGGCTTGAAATTAGTGAATGGAAACTTTAAAAGAAATTGTTCATATTTTTGCAAGTTTGAAGTGTGCCGGGACTTTGTCAAATTCCCGTTAAAATAAATACGTCAATTTCATCTCCCTTCCGAATTCATTTATCTTGCTTTTTTAAAAGGTGTTTTCTACTTTACCTGATGTTTAAATTGGATTCGCTCGTTTATGCTGTTCTTTGCTATATCCCCCATGTTTTTCTTAAATGAATTACTAATGACAGAGCACTCCATCATTCCCTCTCTACAGCCACTTTAAGGAAAGCATGGTGATCTAAACCTTTTAACCTATTAAAGATGATTTTTCCCAATTGAATCAGACCCACCACAGGTGTAATAACTAATCATTTAAACTACACCTGCTATTATGTATTTTTAAGCCATTATGCGTGTTGGATAGATGATAATTCATGTTTATTGCATTGTCCGATGGATCCGTTTTGCCTACACTAGGCTGATTAATGTATTTAAAGAAATAAGAGATGCAATTTTTAAAAAAAAATTGATGGAATGCGCCAAGCACTGCATTGAGTGCACCATTAAACCCATCAGAACTTTGCTCTCTGACCAGAAATGCATATACCAAGGACTATATTAAAAAAGCAAGGTGAAACCTGTACGTTTTAGTGGTGGGATTCTGTTTTCTTTCTCTGTCATGGAAAATTTTGGAAGGATGAAGGAAAGGTCGATGCTTCTATGGGTAAATGAGAGGAGCCGTGCCGTTAATATCTGCTGCTTAAGGCCGGCTTATCCACATTCCCTTTGACACCTGGTGCACACGCCAGCGCGTGCACTCTCTGCCGCATGATACTGGTGCCATAATTGTCTTGTGTGTAGAACATGTGTTTTTCCTCCAGAGGAAGAGCAGTCATCCCCGAGCCATCTGAACCAGGCTGATGGCCACTGACCCTGTGGGGCCTGTGACTGTGTAGCTGTCTACTCCTTCCTGGACATGGGCCTCTCTTCCTATTGTCTCTCACCTTCCTCCTTCCCCATGACCTCTTCCCACTTCTCCTCTCCCTACTTCTTCTGCCTCCCCTTCTGGTCCAGCTCCTCTGCTTTCTCCGCTTGTCCCATGGCCGCCTTCTCCCCTGCCGCTCCCTCCTCCTCCTCCCTCCTCCCCTCTTCTGTTTTCCTCTTCTTTCTCTCCATTCTCCCATCGGTTCATTAAAATGCATCCATTTTGTCGATGTTTATCAGATTTTTCTTAGATTTGGTACCACCTGAGGGGGGTGCATGCGGAGTTGGGTGTCTAGAATCTGGAGCGTTGTCTCCTCTCTGGTCCAGAGCTGGTTGGACCACCACAGCTCATGATGGGTGTTAAGAGGTTCGCAGTGCTGGACGGCTTACAGCCAGTCTCCAGGAACATGAATGTGTCTTATCGCCGCCGGGCCTGCATCTGAAGGTCTGGGACACCTGAATTCATCCTTCAGGGAGAATGTCTCGGGCAGCCTCCAATAGAGGGATTACAGGGGAAGGTACATAAGGGAATTGACCTGGCTTCCCCTCCCCCCCATTTATCCTCATATCTTTTGTTACCAGAGAGGTCTGGCTGGTCTCAGGATTAAATTCATATAAAATATGAGGGGAATATTCGTAAGTTGTCGTCCTTTGATAGTCACAGTACTTCGTGTTTAGTCTCTGGATGGCTGCTACCCTGAGTCTGAAGGATCTTAGAAAAGTTCCTTATATTTGGTCCCTTACAAATGTTTTCTTTCAACAGCTTGGGAGTGAACGCCGGGGTCTGTTGACTTTACCTGTAACGTGAGACTGTATTATTCTTTTGGTCTTGATGAGATGAGTAATGCCAGTCATTTAAAATGGCCCCTTTCCTCTGTGGGGCAGGTTGGCGTGTCCCACCCATTTGCAGTAGTGCCTGGGACGGAGCGCATACAAGTGACGTGGACACACGCTTCGTGTGTGCCAAGTGGTGCGAAGGCTAATACCTTCAGCGGTTTTCCTTCCACCCTCTCCTTGGCTTATTTGCAGGTAAATAATATCATTACCAGAGATAGGGGAGCATCTGTCAGTCTGTCAGCTTTTAGCCACAAAACCCCAAACTTTGTCCTTTGAAGTCTCTTCGGTATTGAGCTCCGTTGCATAAGAGGGACCAGTGTGAATGGCCGTGTGCGTCGTCTCTTATGTAATCCTTCCCAGCCGGTCTGTGCTCAGCACTTTGCCAGGCTCTGTGGAGGCAGCTTGGTCTCTTCTCCTCAGATGCTTGCAGTGTAGTTGGGGAGGCAGCCTGAACATTAGAAGACAGTATAATTATGTCTTCAATTATATGGTACACACTACGAGCATTAAAGAATTTAAGAGAATAGGGAGATCAGAGATGGCTTGCTTACTTAGGGAAGGCTTCGAGGTGTTAGCATAGGCTATAAAAGGGCCGTGCTGGTGTGCGTGTGTGTGTGTGTGTACATGTGTACGTGTGTGTGTGTGTGTGTGTGTGATGTTTAAACTGGGAGAGGTGAGAAGAGAGACCTTTTAGAACAAGGGCATAGCTCGAGCACAAGGATCGTGACATGGATGAGCATCGCCAGGAGAGGGCTACCTGCCGAGGAGTAGGAACATTCAGCTTGAACAGGGAGAAAAGGACAAGATTATGGCAGGTCTTAAAAGCTAGGCTGAGGGGATTAGGTTTGATAGAAACAGATGCAGGAAGCCAGTGGGAACTGACATAGTCTCTTATTTAGGTTTTTTTTTTTTTTTTAAGATTTATTTATTTATTTAACACAGAGAGAGAAATCACAAGTAGGCAGAAGTAGGCAGAGAGGCCGGCAGAGGAGGGGGGAATAGGCTCCCCGCTGAGCAGAGAGCCCGATGTGGGGCTCGATCCCAGGACCCTGGGATCATGACCTGAGCCGAAGGCAGAGGCTTAACCCACTGAGCCACCCAGGCGCCCCTTATTTAGGTATTTTAAATGTGAGAAACAACTGATTATATATTTGACCACAGTGGTGTGCTTATTTCTGTGGACCTAGGATAAACTGGTGGGATTTTTTAATCTTGAAATTCAGACTCTTGACATTTACTTTTCTCTCTCTTTTATCTCCCCGACCAGATTGCCACAGCAGTGAAGTTTCTACAGAATTCCCGGGTCCGCCAGAGCCCACTTGCAACCAGGAGAGCTTTCCTTAAAAAGAAAGGTACAGGTTCTGAACCCATGGCCATGCAGCGTGGCCTGCAGAAATGGACTGGGGACGGGACAGATGGAAGCCATGGTGTTGCTGGAGGGACCTTCTGTAGCTGTCCCGTTGGTGTGGGGGTGAGGGGAGTCCCCTCAGTGGGAATGCAGGCTTCTTTCCTTACAGTGGAGCAGAGAGATGATACTGTCTGGTTGACCCAGCACCAGATGTAAGGCCAGCAGCTTAGCCCAGATAGCCTGGCATGAGCAGCAAGAAGAGGCCCACTGGGTAAGACTGGAGAACTTCTGCTCCTGGTCCATTCTGCTAATACGATCCCGGCTACACAGTGACTGGCTTCAGGTTGGGAGGTCAGCGGCCTCAGTAAAGAATCAGGAAGAAAGAAATTGAAGGACGAGGGAAATGAGATGACTAAACAAGGTCAGGTTAAGGTCAAGCTTGGGGTCAGTCTGATTTACGGATTGAAGTGGTAAATTACTGGTTTTATGGTATTTCTGTAAGCAGGGATTAAATGGGTCTTGACAAATTCAATATTGTCCAAAGCAGAAAGAATCTCTTCTGGCTCTGTTGCAATTTAGGATTTTTTCTTGTTCTGTAAAATACAAAGCAAACCCCAAAACAAACAAAAAAAGGAATCTGACTTTTTTACTCTTTGAAATCTGATTTTCTAGAAAGCTGGAGAGTTGTGTAGAGGCCCTTATACACTATGATGGGGGGAGCGTTTTCTTCCTCCTCCCCCTCCCTCCCAGCCCCGGCAAACAAAACTCTTTTTCCTTCAGGAGCTGGGATGTCAGCTTCAGAATTCGAGGTCGTGAGCTTTAAGTCAGCCGTGGCTGGAATAGAAGACGGAGTGGTTTGGTGGTGTTTCCTCGGTCTGTCCCATGGCGTCCCACTGCAGAGATGCTCACAGGACCATGTCCCAGGCCTGCACCCTTGGGGTCGGGGCAGAACGAGCCTGAAGCTCTCCATTTGCAGGCATCTGTTCAGAGGGAGCCTTAGGGCTGGCCTCTGCGATGGAATTGGTGAGGGGCGTTGTGCATTTGCAGGCGGCATCGTGCTCGCCCCCCATCAGTGGGAGGTTATTACAATTTGGAGTGCGTTGGCCGGCCTCTCTACTCCGCAACCATCATGCCATAAAAGAGTTTTTCCTTGAAATATGTGTACCTATGGGGAGTAATTAATCATAAAAGCTTGGGGATTTCAGCTCTCTCATCAAAGCATCGAAGCTGGGGAAAGCTGAGCCTAAAAGCTGTGCTGATTACCCGGGGTAACCTGAGACAAAATCTATGGTTGCCGAGAGATCCTCTGCCCCAGTATATTGTGTGGTATTATAACTGCCTGATCTTCTCTCCCACTGACAATGACCAGTTATTCCTCATTTTCTCTCAAACGCAGCTGGGTTAGAATTTCATTTGCAGAAGGTATTTAGAGCAATTTAGAGACAAATGTCTCTGGTGTTTGCTCGCACTTCCCCACCGCAGGCTTTGCTGAGCAGTTTTAGTATCGGGAGCTCCATCTAATCTGTTTAATTTTAATAAATCCCTGACTGGGAGAGGGAGAGGGAAAAAAAAGAGAGAGAGAAACTCTGGACCAAATAATACTTCTTTTGAGTTAGTTGGCTAATAATTACTGTGGAGAGGAAACTGTTTTGTGCAATTATTATTTGTTGCTCCTTTAAAAATAACACAAAACAAAACTGATCAATTAGTTAACCCATCGAAGAGTGTTTGCCCTATTCTGGGCCCCGGGGGCTCAGCAGAGAAGAGGGCAGACAGCAGCCCTGCCCTCGCCGGGCTGACATTCTAAGGGGGAGGCAGACATTTAACCAATGAGAAAATGAGATCCATGGTATGTAGAGTAGCAGATGCCATGGAGAAAGACAATGCCGGGCGTGCAGGGCTGAGGAGCACCAGTGCTGGTGGGGGAGCTCTGGCTTGCACACCTGGACACGGCCACCGGAGCACGACTCTCTGAGAGGGAGATGAGTATTGGCCAGTATGGAGTGGGGGCAGTTCCTCCTCGACCCCTGATGTGGGTGAGAGTTTTTAGAATTTCAGGCAGCAGGAACCCGGAGAGGCCTCCTGCCCTTCTTCCTCTAAAGAGAACCACAGGAGTCTACCCTGAGCCTCTGTCCAGAATCACTGGCCGTAATCACCCATCTCCATTATCCTGTAAAATGCTGCTTCAGTCAGTAATTATCTGTTTCCGAGTTGAGTCCCAGTAGGGTTAGTTCTGGCAGGATCTTTTCTGGGCAGAGGATTCCAAGATTTGATTGGAGTCTGGGGAAGAAGTGCCCCTATGTGGATTTACACTTCACTTTTTAAATTTCCGACTGTTCCTTGGGTCAGGTGTGCATGGTCTGTGGGCTTCGGCACCGGCGCTGAAGGGGTGAGGGAGGAGGGGCTTTTGGAGAGGAGCCAGGATCTACCCTGTCCCTAATGGTACTTGGGAAGGAAAGAGAGCTGGCTGGCTGGTGTGTAGGGGCGGGGAGGGTGTCCTGAGGGGAGGGACCAAGGTTCTGGCATCATCCCCACATCTCCCCGCAGGGCTCGTTGCAGGGGTGGGTTTGGAGCTCTGGCTTTGGGCGAGCTCGCAGCTACTGTAGTCTTGGCTTTTCCTAGCAAATGTCACTTCAGGGAATTACAGTGGAGCACTGCCTTGAATTATAATCTTGACTTTCTTTTTTTTAATAAACATCTCTTTCCTGAAAAGGCAAATCCAATTTTGTTTTTCTTTTAATATTATTTAATATTTAATATAGAAATTGAGGTCCCTATAGTGCATGTCAGTTCAGTGGAAAATGAGGGTTACTTTAGGCACATCAGCTGAGTTTGTTTTAATGTGAAGCCACAGCCCGGAGCAGGGCTGCAGCCTGCCTCTGTCACTGACAGGTTACATGTTGTGCTTTCTGATTCGGGGTGCTGGGGGCACCAGGGGCAGGCTAGTGGGGAGTGGATGGAATAGGCATGCAAGAGCACTGGTTTGCAAAGGTCTTCTGTGTTTGTGGTTTTTTGGTTTTGTTTTGTTTTTGTGTTTTGAGTTCTCTCTTAGATGCTTTAAAGCCTGAATATGGAGTCATTAATGAGAAACATGAAGTTATTGGAATCATTAATCATTTTCCTTGAAGTTTGTACTGCCATTTTGTGTAATTTACCACATTTCTTTCTTTTATCGGGAATTTTTTGGATGGAAGAGAAAAGCAGCTGTTCACCTTCGGAGTATTAGAATAAACGTTTTTGTTTTCTTTCCAAGCACTCGATTTTAAAGATGGCACATCAGCCACACAGGCAGCCACGCATGAGCATCACTGGACTGTGCGTGGGGTTTATGCCCTCCTAGAACTGGACCACGTATGGAGACCGTTCTCACCAGGCAGGCATTGTGTCTGGGCTTTAAGTGGGCTGCAGTCCAGGAGGTTAGAACAGCTAAAAACAGCCATAGAATCGGTCCAGAAAGTTGGAGGCTTGAACAGTGTTGTCAATAGGCCTATGTTGATCTGACACCCTATCCGACCACAAAGTGTAGGAGGCAGGCTTCTTCCAAACATGTTGGCGAGCTGAGTGTAAGGTGGGTAAAAGTGATGCCTGTTCGTTGCGGAGGGCGGGGGCACGAGGGGAGTAGGTGAGGTGGGGGGAAAGATAGCACTGCCTGGTAGCTTACTCCACATATACCTGTTGCAGAGCAGGCTTCTAGAAAAATGAGCATCATTCGCTTCTCTGTATAATCCTGTATGGGGCCTGGGTGGTGTTGGATGAGACTTGTGCTCACTGTGCCTTTCTCAAGTGTGTAATAAAGGGCTGTGTTCTCACTCATCTAATAAATAGTCCAGGGGGGAAGGAAAGCTAAACAAAAGAGGCACATCACCATCTTTTCTCATTCTAAAAGGTGAAACAAGATCTTATCTTTCTTCTGTTCCTGGAAGCGGAACCCCTAATAGCAAAGCTGCCTCCTTGCTGGAAATGAACTTGAGGAAGAAACCTAATGGTCTCAACCTTGGTAGTGGGGTAGAGGTGAAGGGCTGATCTCGATGGAGTATTTCAAGGGGGAGTAAATTCTTACACAGATTTCAATTTAACTCTCTTTTATTACTTTTCTTTTTTATCATTTACGTCCATTTCATGAGGTAGTTTGCATGTCCTTGAATGGAATCTCGTTACCATGAAAGCTTTTTTAGCATTGATTTCATAACAGTCTTAATTTAATAGCTCCGTCATTACTGAGAAGCTCTGGGAGTGGGGCCCTGGCTTTCCAGGTCACTGACCTTTTAATTACAAACCTTGTTCTGATGGCCAGGTTATCGACTGGACAGCTCCCAGCTTGTGCCCCCAGGATGAAAACGAAAATAACTGTTTCCTCCCCCATCTCCAGGAAAAAAAAAAATTGTAACCTCATGTGTTTCTAAAATTAATTTTCTCCTTCAGCTTTACTTTGTAATTAATTCTTTAATGTGTCTTAGTGAAGCCAGAAGTATTTTTATAACGCTGTTTTTTCTAGAGCTTGGGTCCAGCGGAGAGCTTGAGGGGGCAGGGAAGGAAGACCCCATGCTTGGCTGTGGCCCATTTCCTCACCCTCAGAAACTTCTGTGGCTGAGCTGGAAGGAAGGGTATTGGCTCTGTGAGGCGTTGTCTGGCCCTTCTGATTCTTTCTTAATGAGATGTGGATTGTGGCATGGACACTCAGATTCATTCCTGCATTTGCTGGAGTAATTGTGTCTTTTCTGTCATGGACGTTTTATTTTATTTCTCTATTTTTTTTTAAAGTAATCTCTACCCCAGTGTGGGGCTTGAACCCACGACCCCGAAGTCAGGAGTCACACGCTCCACTGACTGAGCCCGCTGGGTGCCCCTAACACGGATATTTTAATAAGATGTTCCCCTTCTGGGCGAAGACGGGGATTGGGTGATTTTTCTCATTGTCTTACCTCTCTGTTAGTCACAGACGACTGGAAGAAACAAAACTTCAAAACTACTACTACCGCTCGTGATAATATCAGACATGATAATCACGGAACCTGAGGAGTTCTGCTTAGTGATGAGGTTGAACCGAATTAGATGATCTAGGTTCTCTCTCACTGATGATGAAGAGGGAAAGAAAAAGGAGAGGATGGTGGCTGGTAGGTAGGGTGGCCACTGGCTCTGGTTTGCCCCACACTGTCGTGGCTTTAACACTGGGACTCCTGTGTCCCGGAATTCCTGTATTCCTTAGGCCTGGGCACACAGGTCACCCCACCCTGGCAGGGCAAGCCTTACCTCAGAGTGTGAGTGACCCAGAGAGACAAACTGGGTGTGTTTTTGGAAGCTGGAGGAAGACGTTCATCAGCAGTCAGTCCCCGAGAGTCCCGCCTGCAGTCAAGTGGCATTTCCTCAGACACTGCCCGCTGTCACTCCCCTGGAGCCCGGCCCGGCGTGGGTCCCGTGCGGAGAGCCTCTGGGGCTGGGGCCATGCCCTGCAGGCGAGTGAGGAGCTGCCCATGCCCGAGCAGACAAGGCTGTGTACGGCAGCTTCGGGCTTGTTCCTGAGGATGATTGAGCACCTCCATCCATCTGTTGTGAACGGACCATCTTCCTTCCCTGCCAGTCTTGCATCTGCAAATCCGTCACCTGCTGTTCTGGACCAGCCTATCCATCACGCTGACTCGTGTTCCCCCCATCAATTTTCCTGCTCCCCTTGTTATCCAAACTTGTCTTAAACTCCAGAGATTTTTTTAGCATCCAGGATGAGAGCTGCAGCAGCTAGACCGGCGGAAGGCTGTAGAAATGGGGACGCCATGGCTTGATCCCCCAAGAGTCACATGATTCCTAGACTTCAACCTACCACAGGGGACCACGGCCCAGAGGAGCTTTTGGAGGGGGGGGCGGGCAAAGCTCTTTTGGATTTACCCAGTTGCTTTGAGGTTTTTCCTGAAAATGAAGAATGATTCCTCTTTTTTTTTTTTAGAGAGATTTTATTTATTTATTTGACAGACAGAGATCAGGCAGAGAGGCAGGCAGAGAGAGGGGGGAAAGCAGGCTCCCTGCCGAGCAGAGAGCCCGATGCGGGGCTCAATCCCAGGACCCTGGGATCACGACCTGAGCCGAAGGCAGAGGCTTTAACCCACTGAGCCACCCAGGCGCCCCGATTCCTCTTTTCTTAACCTTGTGTGCCTGCAACCAGGCCACAAAGAAAAGCAAAGTGACGTTATTATGTATGGTAGTAGTAGTTTTGAAGTTTTTTTTTTTTTCTTTTAGAAAGGTAAGCTACGTACGTGGCTTCAGATATTAAAACCATAAGGAAAGATATGTGGTGAAAAATTAGTCTTTTGTCTCTTTTTCCCATCCCCCTCATTCTCTTTTCCAGAGGATGCTTCTATTTATTCATAGTTTTCTTCTGTATCATTCCCAAGATCATCTATCCATATAAAAGCACGTTAATATTTATTACTCTCTCAGAGAAGCACAAACACTTTAAATACAGTAGTAGCATATTTTACACTTCACCTTTACACTTGACATTACATTTGGGCATTCATTCCACATCAGTACCTACAGATTGGACTCATTCTTCTCAGTGGCTGTGTAGTACTCCGGGATGAGCGTGTATCGGAAGTTTTTTTTAACCAATCCCAAATTAGTGGACATTTAGATTGGTTCCTGCCTTCTGCGAATGCCCCAGCGAATATTCTCGTGTCGGCGTTGTTGACCCCGTGTTAGCTGGAGGAAGACATACCTTTAGCGTTTTAGCAAAACTCTAAAGTAGAAGCGTTTTTGCGTATGTGAGTAGGCTAGGGTCTATTTTTCTTGCTTAAGGTTTTGTGCGACTTTGAATAGAAAGAATATAAAATTGTTTTCTAATATAATACTACCTACCTATAGAAGGTAGTATCCTACCTACCTTCTATAGGTAGGAGGAAATTAATGAGAGAAAAGGCTACGTAACAAATTGTCATTAATGCTTAGCACAGATTTGGATCCTGAGAGGACGTTCTGGTCACTGGTTACAGGAAAAATGCTTTCTAAGAGAATCTTTTTTCAGCCCATTTTTGAAGGATCTGGGCTCAGAAGTTTACTTTTAGATGCAAAAAAGCATTCAAATAAGTGGAAAGCTTCAGAAACTTGGCTGCAATCTGTTCCAAATGGAATACACGGCTTAGTGCTCTTTTGTCGTTACTGGACATTTTACGGGTCTTTGGCCATTGGTTGTGTGCAGAGTGTTACCGTGTTAGGCACTTCCTGAGAGAGTCATGAAGCACCTGTCTTTTGCAGTGCAAGAGGCTCCTTAGAAGGAGGCGGGGACGGGGGTGGAGTGCCTCAGTGTCTACATGGACCCGCAAAGGGCGCCAGTGTCTCAGTGAGAAGGTGGCCCTGTACGACCAGGACAGACCGGCGGGTAAAGCTCGCTGGGCTGTGAGTCCCTCCAGGGCAGAGACTGTCTCGCTCATCCCAGCTTCCTCCACTGCCATCGGAGCCAGCCCTCGTGAGAGGCTAAGGCTAAGGAGGGAGGGCCTGGGCAAACTAGGAACAGAAGGTGCTGACCAGGACGAGTTGCAGAAGGAGTTCGGTTTTTCTTGACTCGACTGCTGCACACATCTGTTTGTCTCCAGCGCACACGTAAGGCAGTTTCAGAACTGCTAGCCTGCTCGCCGTCACCGACTGGACTACGGTGTTTGTATGCAGTTCTTTTTGTCTTTAGCCCTGCAGTATCCAGTGAAAATGCTCTTTTCCAGTTACTGAGGTCAGCAGAGCTCCTTCTTAACTCTCTTAACGTAGACATCCTGGGAGGCAGTGGGTGTAGATGGTCAAAGAGTGGGGAAGGCTGTGTTAGGGAGAGAGGCTCATGGGGAGGCTTACGTGCTGTTAGCTGGGTTGGCCCCCGGGCTCTGCAGAGAAGAGAACTGAGGTTGGTGAGATGGGCAGCAAGGAAGGAGCCAGCCTTAGGACTCAGTATTATAAATCACGGTTGACAGCAGTATTTGAACCGGTTGAAACTGTCATAGCGCTGTCGAGGAAGTTAACTCTGGGCTCTGCGTTTAACAATAGGCCTGGCAATAGTAGAGCCCAGAGAGAAGGCCCTGCCAAGTCTCTTGTCAAGTGTGGAGGATCTGGATGGGGAAGGTGGCAGCGAGGATGGAAGTGATGATGCCAGCATGGGGGGGGGGCCTGGGGGGCTCAGTCAGTTAAGCCTCTGCCTTCGGCTCAGGTCATGATCTCGGGGTCCTGGGATCGAGTCCCGGATTGGCCTCCCTGCTCAGTGGGGAGCCTGCTTCTCCCTCTGCTGCCACCCCTGCCCCCACTGCCTGCCTGTGCTCTCTCCCTTGCTCTCAACCAAATACAATCTTTAAAAAAAAAAAAATGCCGGCATATTTATGTGAAGAATTTTATGGTTTACAAAACAGATTAACTTCTTCTTCACTATCGTCTTTTAGTAGGCAAGTTAGTCAACATTTGTTGAATGAATGAGTGCGTGATTTACTGAATCTCCCATTTTATAGATGAGGACACAGAGGCTCAGAAAGATTAGGTAGTGCGAGTATGTGGCAGATGTAGAGGTAGGACCAAGTCTTCTGACTAGCATTCTTGAACTCTGCCCCACTATTTCCGGGAGGAAAGGACAGAGTACAGACATTGTAGGAAAAAGAGTAAGCCAGGCTCAGCATAGACTGGGTGTGAGAGGGAAGGAGACAAGACGGAGGAGGCTGAAGGTGGTTTTGGTGTGGCAGCAGCTTACAGAGCTCTCACTGACAAAGAAGAAATGATATTTATTTAAATTGTGCCGCATTTAAATTTTTGACATGTATATAGCTGTGAAGCCATCACGTAGTCAAGATAGTGAGCACCCCGGCCACACCCAGGTGTTTCCTCCTGCCTGCCCCCCGCCCCCCGCCCCTGGTTCCCATGCAGGCTCCCGTCTGCTTTCTTTCACACAGATTGCTTCGCATTTTCCAGCATGTTACATAAATGGGATTGTAACCGTGCATACGTTTTGGTCTGGCTCTTTTCACACAGCATAATTACTCTGAGGGTTGTCTACGTTGTTATGTGTATTAGTGTTTCATTTCTTTCTTTTGTTTTTAAGATTTTATTTATTTATTTGACAGAGATCACAAGTAGGCAGAGAGGCAGGCAGAGAGAGAGGGGTAATCAGGCTCCCCTTCAGCACAGAGCCTGATGTGGGCCTCGATCCCAGGACCCTGAGACCATGACCTGAGCTGAAGGCAGAGCCTTAACCCACTGAGCCACCCAGGTGGCTGCGTTTCATTCTTTTTTAATTGCTGAGTAGTATTCCATTGCTTGGATAGAATATGACTTGTTTATCCATTCACCTGTTGATGATTATTTGAGTTTCTGGTTTTTAGCTAATAAAAATAAAGCTGCTGTGAATATTTGTGTATAAATCTTTGTAGGAACATATGATTCTTTTTCTCTAGAGCAGGTACTCAGGGGTAGAATGTCTGGATCCTGTGGTAGGTGTATGTTTAACTCTTGCACAGATTTCCAAGCTGTTTCCGAAAGTGGTTATGCCATTTTGTTCTCCCCAGTCGGGTATGAGTGTGTAGGCTTGGAGTCTGGAGAAGAGGAAGATGCAGGTGTCATATTTATAATGTCTCTTCAGTGGTAAAACCACGTGGCTTTGGAAGCATTGTTAAAAGAGACTAAATAATAGGTCATGTTTGGAGTACTCCAGCCTGGGAGGTAAGAGTGCACAGGCTGTCTGGGTTGAAAGGCTAATGTCGCCACTTCCTAGCTGTGTGGCCCTGGATAAAATACTTCCCTCTTTGTGCTGTGGTTTGTCTATCTGTAAAATGGGGTTAATGGTAGCATTTACTACAAAAGGTTCTTGTAAGGATTAAATGAAAATAAGGTGAATAGCACTTAGTAGAGTGCCTGGCGCTGAAAATAAGGGCTTAGTTGACAATGACCATGATATGACAGAGCATATCCTCTTAGAAGGCACACTTTAATGGGCTGCCATCAGTTTGATGTCATGTTATGTTTTTATTTATTTATTTATTTATTTGACAGAGATCACAAGTAGGCAGAGAGGCAGATGATGGTTGGGGGGGGGAGCAGGCTCCCTGCTGAGCAGAGAGCCCGATTCAGGGCTTGGGATCATGACCTGAGCCGAAGGCAGAGGCTTAACTCACTGAGCCACCCAGGCGCCCCATTGTCATGTTATGTTAAAAAGACAACAGTGGGGGCGCCTGGGTGGCTCAGTGGGTTAAAGCCGCTGCCTTCGGCTCGGGTCGTGATCCCAGGGTCGTGGGATCGAGCCCCGCATCGGGCTCTCTGCTCTGCGGACAGCCTGCTTCCTCCTCTCTCTCTCTCTCTGCCTCTCTGCCTACTTGTGATCTCTGTCTGTCAAATAAACAAATAAAATATTTAAAAAAAAAGACAACTGTGTTGGTATCATAAAAATCCACGTCATGAGAACCTCTAAGAATTTTGAGCAGAGAGGGATTTAATACAGGCAGTTAGAAGGTGCTCACTATAGAAAGGGCCAGAGAGTGGAATCAAGGCCAGGCCTCCAGGAATGAGCACGGAAGGAATGACTTGCGGGGGTCGGGGGGACGCTGTTCCGCCCCTGTTCCAGTCAGGAAAGTGGGGGAATCGGGAGGCTGCCACCAGAACGTTCAAGAGCACACCCTTGTAGCTGTGACTCAGGGATCAGGAAGTTGCTGCTGCCACCACTGCAATGTGTTCTACATCCGTAGAAACAGTGACAGGACATTAGGGTGTGAACTTGGCTTCTGCCTCTGTAAAATTGCCCCCGACCCCCGTGAAGCGAGGGCTAGAGATTGGGCGCTGTGATAGGGAACGTAGGTATTTCCAGTATTGGGCTTGCTGATGGGCCCATGTTCGCCACAGTCAGAAGCAGTGGGTACAGGTCTTTTACCCCGTTTCCACTTTTCAGATCACCTGTGAGTGCTCCTAACTCCCATCCAGACTCTTGCTGCCAAGGAGTCTGGGAAGGGTAGCCTTTAGCATCTGGCATTTCTAATAGAGGAAGGCACACTTGGAAGAGGTGGGAATAGACGCTGAGCACCACCGGAGGAGCCCGTAGAAGAAAAAAGATGCACACATACAACATATCTGCCCCCAGTCAGCTTCTCAGCGCCTCTTGATCACAAGCCTCTTTCTTACTGAAGGCTTAACTGGGAATTTTTCAAGACATTTAGATAAACGGTCCACAAAACGAGGGAAGCATTCGCTGGGCTCGGAAACACTCTAATAAAAAAGTTCCGCCGAGAGAGTTTATGTTTTCAGTCTTCAAGCGGGTGGCGGTGGTTTAGTTGTTGATCTGAAGTACTTGATTCAACAAAGAGCAAGTTGTATGTATGGAGGGCATTGTGTTCCGTCCCGTTTTGAGAAGAGCCGGCCCATTCGCTGTTAACAGAAGCCGTGTGGTGAGGCATCTCCAGTTTGTCCGAGAGATAGATATTGACGCGTTCTTTGTCACCACCGGCTTTCTGAGCTGGTTCTGAGACTTGTCAGTCCTCCCTGGCTCGCTTAGGGATGGGGTCGTAATGAGATGCAGCTGCTCAGGGTGGGCAAGCAAGTTTTCACCAGAGGGACTCCATGATCCGTGGGTTTGTTTGGAAAATGCGGGATGTTTAGCCTCAGGTCTGACATGAGGCAATCTCTGCTTTACAGTGTTTTATGTTGACCAGACTCTCGTTAGAAAGATTTCCAACTAACTCTGAATAGTATTCATTCATGTGCCAGTCCATTATTACATTAACATTGTGAGCCTCTCCTGCCATGTGTGTGCATGTGTTAAGAGTATCTGTATTTGCGAAGCATGAGTTAGTGTGCTTTTATTTTATTTTATTTTTTTAAAGATTTTATTTATTTATTTGACAGACAGAGATCACAAGTAGGCAGAGAGAGAAAAGGGGAAGCAGGCTCCCCGCTGAGCAGAGAACCCGACTCGAGGCTCTATCCCAAGACCCTGGGATCATGACCTGAGCCGAAGGCAGAGGCTTTAACCCACTGAGCCACCCAGGCGCCAGGTGCTTTTATTTTAAATTTACTTTTTGTTGTAGGCTTGCTAGGTTGGTCAGTCGACAGCTTTATCTTCTTTCCATTTCTTTCCATCTTCTTTCCACTATCCATTTGGGATAGTGAGTAGAGGTCGCTCCTAACGGTCCCGAGGCAGCAGCGGGATGGGGCAAGCAGGCTCCCGTTTCCATTGAACAACTTGACCACTTTTTCCCTTCCAACTTTCCACAGGCCTGTGTCTGGTTTCGAAACCAGCCTGGTAGGCGCTAGTCTTCTCAGATGTCGCCCCTTTCATCAGACAGAAGACTTGTGAACGCTCTAGTCTCTTACTGTTAATTATTCTTTTTAGTTTGAAAGCCCTTTCGAGCAATCTTTCTGTAATTAGATTGTCGAGGAGATTGTCTGTAGTAAGACAGTGGTCTTTAAGTTTTGTGTAGATTTTCAGTTTGTTAAATGATTGCAAAGGCTTTCATTCATAAAGTTGAAGTTTACTTTATCGTGGCATTTCAGGGGAAAAAGTCATGACCCTCTGTGATAAATTAAATATCACAACCACACAAATGTCATCTTTTCAACGAAACCTAAAAGTGCAGAGGAACGGGGCTCTCGTCCACTCTGTTTTGGGCTTCAAGCTGGATCTGTACTCTCAGCTGACAAGAAAAATATTTTACCACTGACAGGGGTAAACCTGTGAAGCTAAAGAACAAAGCCATACCCTCTCCTGCTTTGCGAGTCACAGACAGAATTGTCAATTAAATTATTCTAATTGCAAAATTTGGGGTCTTGGCCGAAAGAACACAGGTTCAGTTTGAAGAAGAGGCTGTTAGAAAAATCGGTTTAACTTACAAACGGAGCTAATTTGTATAGAATGTAATTGAAAGAGAATAAATACGGAGATTCATGATGACCTCTTTTGAGTCCATTTCTGATATTTACTTACAGTTTTTTTTTTTTTCAGTCAGAGCCTCTCGGTGAAGCAGTCCTGAAAAGAGCAGGCTAAGTACTAAAATAGAACAGAAAATAGTGCCGTTGTGTGCAGGACCTGAATGCCTGATTTTGAAAGATTTTCATCCTTCATTCATGCATTCATCCAGCAAGTATTTATTGAGCCTGCTTTTTTACAAGGCATTTTGCTGGCCCTAGGACCAAGAATATCAGGGTCGATAAGGCAGCATTCTGGGGTAGAGACAGAAGGGTGAAATGTACAGGATTCTCACAGTGAAGCAAAGGTCCTCCGACAGAGGGCATTGGGAGGGTGGGGGCAGGAGTGTTTGCAGGGGGGGGGGGTTGCTGAAACCGTGATACAAAGAACAAGAGTGTCCGCCCAGCAACAGCCACCTCAAAGACTCCAGGGCAGCCTGATGTGACCCAAGAACCCATAGTAGTTATGAGTGAAAAGAGGAGTGACATCTTACCAGCTTCCATCTGGAGAAGCCATTGAAAAGAAAAGTTCTGTTGGAGTTTCCTGTCCGTCAGTCTGTAATGTTTCGTATCATCAATGGCCAAGTTCATCCCTGTTCTCCAGGCACTCCTAGCGTGTGGTCTGCTGAGCACTGTGCTGAGGGCACGCAGTGGGGACACAAAAACCCTGCTGTTGGAGAACTTGGTGCTGAGACCATAGAAACTACTAGGGATGCACTTACTGCCACTCATAAGCAAGCCCGAGGTGATTTGATACCACCTGTAGAGTCACCGCTGGCCTATATAGATTGCTTTACATTTAAAAAAGTGTGCTCACGTACGTTTACTCATTTAATCTTCATGCTAACCCGAATTAGTTCCTCAAAAAAAGTGCCTGTGAGTGTGAAGGCTTTGGGCAGCCCGCTGAAGCTGAGGAACAGGTGTCTGCCATCCCTGAGCCATTGAATTTCAGTGCACGGTCTGCTCATGCGGACTGGGGCGCTCTCCTTGAAGAGTCCTGTTATTAGCAAGGAAAGCCAGAGTGACCACAAAGGTGGCTCATTTCCTGCACACCTTTTCACATACATTTCTGTGATCAGCAGTAGAAGTTGAATGTAATCTTAGTTTTATTTAGTGGGATTTTCTCACTGCCTTCTGCAAGGGCAGAAGGGCTCTTCTGCCTAGAGAGCTTATTCTTGTGTTCAAGGAGAGGAAGGTTCGGGTTTGAGAGGATGGCTGTGTTTGGAAATGCTATTGACTTTGTTGTTCTGTGTGGAGGCTTTTATCAGGACAGTAAAGGGTAAACAGGATGATCTCTGCTCTAGTGGAGAGGTCGAATGGTTGCATCACACAATCTTCTAGAGCATCTTGCAGCAAATACATGGGTTATATTAAAAATTGCAATCATATCATTTTTTATAGTAAATTGCTGACCTTATGCAGTAGAATCAGCTTTATTGAATTCCGCCAAAAATGCGTTTATAATTCTGCCATACACACATGATATTCATGTCCTTGCTGTCCATGTGGAAATGTCCCTTTTTATGATGTTAAACAAATTAAATCGACTTTCTCCTGAGCTGCTGTGCCTCACCTTTAAGATCCACTCTCAGGAGCTGAACCTCCACGGAGCAGAGCTCACCTCCGTCAGCGCGGATGTCATCACGTTACCCGGAACACCGGAGTCTGGTGCCCTAGGAAGCCTTGCCCCAGCAACACAGACCTGGCTTTGAGATTATTTTGAGGTGGTTCCGGGGCCGTTAATGTATATCACGCGTACAGCTGAACGCTAACAAGGCCTTCCCATAATTGCTCTGTTTGGTTTGAGGAAATAGTAGGTATTTGTTTAAAAGCATCTCATGATGAGCTGAGAGTAGTACACACAGTATGGTTGGTTCTCAGCTACTCGCTGGTGAATATTCATCGCAGAAGTTTAAATCTCAGTGAGTTCTTTAATTCTCCGTAGCGCTGCTCCCTTTCCAGCCAGGGATGGATCCAGGATGCAAACTAGTTTTCAGGTCAGTCTAACAACAAACATGGTCAGGAAGTTATAAAGCATTTTCAAGTGAAACAAGCATTTTAAAATTTTCTGCTTCTTAGAATCATAGCTTTGAGTTTGTTTCTCCTTTATATGGACTGTTAGGTATATGTCTATAGATGTCTTTTACGAATTGCTAGTTCCCAGTTTCATATACAGAGACAGTATGATTCAGTGGGAAATCCATCCATCCATTCTCTAATTTAGTAAATGCCCATTTTCTCTGTGGCCAACATTTGTGCTAAGCACCGAAAATATAAAAATAAGATTTAATATTAGTGGTCTACTGAGGTTCCATGTTGTGTAAACAGGCGCCATATGCGTGGTAACAAATTACAAGGGCTCTAATAGGTGTATGTGGAGGGGCCCAGAAGAGGGGGTGACCAGTTCCTTGGTGGGGCAGGAGGATTAGAGTGGAAGGGTTAGAAAAGGCATCATTATAGGGGAGGTTACCCTTATAGGTCTGCCTAAGAGGATTAGTTGTCTTTAGGGGTTGGGGAGCAGTTGCTGACTTTAATCTCTGCAGGGATGGGATGGGACCATTTTCTCTGAGAGCAGGAATGGCCTGGAGATTCAGGAAACAGGCTGGAAAGTTGGAGAGGTAGAAAGGGGTCAGACCTTATGTATGGTAACTTGGGGTTTGGATTTTATTACATGGACAGTGGGGAAGCACTGAAGAGTTTTATGTTGAGTAATATGTGCTGTTTGTGTTTGAGAAAGCTCTCTCTGGAGGCCGGGTAGGCAGTTGGGAGTTAGGTGCAGTAATTCAGGTGAGAAATGATGGATGGACAAGGGCGGTTGTTGTGGGGTTGGAGAGGATGGATTAGGGACGGTGGAGGTAGAATCTGCAGGTGTTGGTTGCCGAGTGATGGAAGGAGTGCAGGCGTGAGAGGCGTCTGCGCTCACTGTCAAGGTTTTGGCC
Organism: Taxidea taxus jeffersonii; assembly: GCA_003697995.1. Lineage (NCBI taxonomy): Eukaryota > Metazoa > Chordata > Mammalia > Carnivora > Mustelidae > Taxidea > Taxidea taxus. The sequence goes on along the minus strand of RCUC01168397.1, from coordinate 17,389 downwards.
TGGGGACCCGGGTGGAGGAGAACAGATAGAGCGGAGAGAGTACTGGTCCAGGAGCCAGAGAGCATGGGGTCCAGAGAGGGCCCCCGCGTGATTAGTGCTTACACCAGCGGCTACACCGCGGTGTGTAACTGTCAGACACCAGTGGCGTGGTGTGGGTCTCCTGGCTTTCATATTGCTTCCACGTGGTGACTGTCAGGTCTGCTGTCTGTGCAGAGCGACACTGATGAGAGGTCTCATTGACATCGGAAGCTCTCTGAAGCTGGAGAAGATGGCATTTGTGCAGTCAAATGCTCTGCCACTGAGCTATACCCCCAAAGATGGCATTTGTGAAGCAAGTGGTATTTTATCTGGAAATGGCTTCTCTATGAGAAGGCTGTCACTGCTTCCTGGTGAAGCCTGCCTCTCCTTCCAAGAAGAGGGTCCCGCTGAATCGGACCAGGATCATGGTGGGCTGCCACTGGAAACACTTCTTCCAGAAAGCTCCTCTCTCCCCCTGCCATCTACCCTGTTTGGCTGTTTATTTTATTTATTTATTTGGTCCTTTTATATTTGTATGTATTTCCACTAACCTACTCATGATGGCCAGTAGGCTCTGCTGGTGTCTCCACGAGTGTCAGGGCCTCCCTGCACAGTGTATGACCTGATGGTGACAGCGACCTGACCCTGCATGTGCCTTGGTTTTCTGGTAGCAGATGGCCTTCTCGGTACCTTAACTCTTAGGAATCTATGAGTCAGAGGGGTGAAAAGCGTGTGGAGCTAATACAGAAAGCCTGAGGCAGCAGCTCCAGCAGGAGTGAGAGCGAAAGAGACCCAGTTGGTGCTGTTAGTGATGGATGACTCCCTGGGAGGTCACAGAGCTCAGCTCAGGTCCCCTGGAGGAGGAACGGGGAAGAGCATTTTCCTTCCTCAGACTCTCCTCTGGTGCTGGTCCAGCTCCACCCCGGGTGCAGACACTCAGCCTCAGACTGCCCTGTGGCTCCCGTTCAACCCATGCCTGGGGCAGAGGACACTTGTTTTGGTGGTGGGTTATGATCTGCAGTTTTATTTATTTGTTTTTATTAATTAATTTATTTTTAAAAAGAATTATTTATTTGTTGGTTTATGTGACAGAGGGAGAGCCCAAGTAGGCAGAGGGAGAGGGAGAAGCAGGCTCTCCACTGAGCAGAGAGCCTGATGTAGGGCTCGATCCCAGGACCCCGGGATCATGACCTGAGCCAACGGCAGCCGCTTAACCGACTGAGCCAGCCCTGAGCCCTGCTGTTTTAGAAACCATACAGGTTGCACACCTTTTTCAAAAAAGCATTCGTGAGAGCAAGTTTCTTCCGTGTAGAGATCTTGCTCAGTTGGCTTTTGTCCAGCCTTTTCATGGAGAACAGCCTCCTTATTTGTTTTGGGGCAGCTTTAAAGCTGGAAGTCTCCAGAATGCACCCCTCGGGTCCCCGCATTAGCGTCATCTGCAGGACAGCTCCCTGTCCCCACACGTCCCCCCTACCCCAGCCCGGTCAGGTCTCTCACTGACCATTTCTGTCTGGGATGGTCACTGTTGCAGTCCGCTTTGATGGCTTTTGCCTCTTCTGCCTTTTTTTAGAATAAGATTTTAAAACATTATATTAAAAAGAAATTGTTAATGAATGGTTTGGATGTATGGTATTGGCATCCTTTCCCCTCTGGTAACTTTTCAAGACGTTGACCTAAAGAGCCTTTCTCCTTCCTCCTTCCCTGCGCACATGGTGGTAGTGGGAGGGGGGATGGGGAAAACTATGGAGAAAAACATGTTAAAGATGACTTCCAGTGTAAAACGAGAGGGAAAAATCAATGTTTAAGGAAACCCAAAAAAAGCACCTCTCATTATAGTAATTAAATGGCAGCATTTAACCTATCAGAATGTTCTGCATGTGTGAGAGACAAGCCGAGGAGCTGTGGGTTTGAAATTACAGCTCTAATCCTCAGGGAAGAGAATAGTTAAATAATTTGTTTTTGAGGTGCAAGAGCAGAGCCGGGGAGGTTGTGAGTGTGCATGTGCATGTGCGCGTGCGCGCGCGCGTGTGCCCCGTGAGGGTGAGGGGCCGCGGTGCCTGTGTTTACCGAGAATACCCTGGAGATCGGTATTTATCAGCACCTGTGTGCTGTCAAGAAGAACACAAGCTGCTGTTGCCCATTCATTAGGTTTCCAGAAGAGTCCGGGTCTCACCTGTGGCCAGGCGTTGCATCATAACCGTAGGACTTGCTTCACGCTGGCCCTCCGGGACACACAGGAATAGACCGGAGAGGAGGCCGGGTGAGACAGAAAGAGAGACAGGAATTAGAGAAGGAAGGAAGCGGAATAATTTTAAAGAATGTGCATGGCACAGACTGTCAGGGCAAAGCATCGGACTTACAGGACTGGCACTCACAGGCCAGGCTGGACATTCAGGGGGCCAGAGGGAGAGGGGCCGCCCTCTCCATACGGCCTCCTCTGCCAGTGTTCACGGCTGCTGGCAGGGTTTGTCCTATGCCGTGATGCAGCGTTGGGGGTCTCCGTGAATGATGGGGATTGGCCGTGGGTCCTGTCTGCCCCGTCAGTAGCGTGACCTTTGTCTCTCCGTGCCCCTGGCTGCACTTTGTGCTACTGTTAATGCTCTGGCCTCTGCACACTGCTCTCTTTCTCCCCAGTTAGTTCCAGAGCTTGGCAGCTGCAGTCAGGATTCCACAGGATAGGCTGACACATAGCAAAGGGGAGCCGTGCACATCTGTCCCCGTGCCCCTCATTAGGGCATGAGCTCTTCGGTGACTTGGGATGGGGGTGCTGAGACGCAGTGTTCCTTTTAGGCTCACAGTCCCCGCCGGTCTCTATGAGAGTATGAAGGGTTTCTATTATACTAATAAGGAGCCCTGGGGACTCTGGTTACAGTGTGATAATCGTCCCCTTGGAGGGCCTGAGGCAGTCCATGTGCGCTGACCTCATCCTGGGGGAGAGCTGATGAAACTCCGGCGGCTGTGCTGCCTGCCGTGGAGGGGGAGGGGACAGGGTTGCCGGGTTTTTCTTCTCCTCCTTCATTATTATCAGTCTTGCTTGTCTTTGGGGCATTTCATCGAAACTTACTCAGTTTTGCATAAGATCTTTCAAGAGCTGATGAACCTAATGGAAAATTTTCTGTAGTAACTCAGTATAGCAACTCACTTCACAAATACTAGCTAATTAATCCTCAGAGCACCCTGGGGACAGTGGAGGGGATCATAAGGGCAGTGACATTTTTAAATTTCCATTTTATAGACTGAGAGACTGAGGCACCTGGAAGAATCTGTGACTTGGGTCCAAGGTGAAGAGTTGGACACAGATCAAGAAGCTGAGCTTAGAGCTTCTCTGCCTTCTGGCTTCTGTTGGAACTGTTGGGCTCCACCTTAGAGGCGTTGAGAAAACCACCTGGATTTTGCTTCTCCTCCCATCCTTCCCCTGATCCCCATGTGACGCTATGTCCGGGACCCAAGTCGTGTTCATAACTACAGGTCCCTGCCATCCATTGTCATTGCTGCCTGGTATCTGCTGAGAGTCTGTGCCGTCACTTCTCTTAGCCGGTCCCCTGGATGGACATCTAGATGATTTCTGCTTGTTCCTACTAGAGAAGCCCTTCTTTAATATCCTTGAGCAATAGGCGTTTTCTTCCTTTTGTGATTACCTTTCTGGAGTAAAGACCTTAGAGTGAAACTCTGGCATAGGGAAATGGGCTTGTCTTCGTCTCCTTGTGCATTGCTGGCCTGTGCTTTGACAGCCTGTGCCGGCTCCCGTGTCGACAGCTGCCCCCGGTGCGCGTGGGCCCCTACATGAGCTCTGTGAACTCAGCTGCATCGTCATCACCGTGTCTTCTTCCGGGCAAGTGTAGAAGCCGCTGCTCAGGTACACACACACCTCAACAGCATAGAAATACTCCCCTGTTTCTCTTCTTTTATGCATTTAGTTTTCTTGTATGGAATTTGATTTGTTGTTAGTAGAGCCACAGGAGAGAGAACTTTCTTTCTTCCTAGTGACCAACTCGATTGTTCCAGCACCATATTTCCCCCGCTCATGTCATGTCACTGTTATCATATATGAAACTCTTAAGTATGCTGATGTGCGGTCAAAGATGATCTGTTCTTGTTCTCGGATATAAGTATTGCTTGTTGTATCTTGATTGGCTTTTCCGGCCCTTGTGTACTACTTTATTTTTTTTTTTTTAAGATTTTATTTATTTATTTGACAGAGAGAGAGGGCACAAGCAGGGGGAATGGTAGGCGGAGGGAGGGGGAGAAGCAGGCTCCCCGCCGAGCAGAGAGCCTGATGCGGGGCTCAACCCCAGGACTCTGGGATCATGACCTGAGCTGAAGGTAGACGCTTAACCGACTGAACCACCCAGGCGCCCCATGGCCCTTGTGTACTTCTAAGCTCATGTTTGAATCACCGTATCAGGTTTCCTCCTCTCCTCCCCATGCCAATCAAAAATAAAAATCCTTTTGGAATTTGGAATTACATCCCGTGTAGAAATGGCTTTGTGGAGAATTGGCATCGTAGCGATACACAGTTTTCCACTCATGAAGGTGGTGTATCTTTCAAGTAAACTACGGTCCTTGCTGATGAAGTTTGACACTGTTCTTGCATTTACACTTACAGTGCCTTAATTTTTTTATATTTTCTAGTATTTGCCAATATTTAGGAAAGCTATGGATTTTTATGCTTTAAAAATTATCTTACTGTATCCTTTTTCATAGTCCTAATTGTTCTTATTGGTTTTCTCCGTAACACATTATGTGGAAATAACATTTTCTCTTTCCAGTGTTATATGACTTTGTTATTATTTTGACTGGGCCTCCCAGAACAGGATTAATTAAATACATGTGCTCAAGGAAGTAAAATGTTTCTCTTCAAAGCCTCAGTTTAGAAATGAAAGGCATAGGAATGTGAAAGAAATAATAACGATCCCTAGACTTTTAACCTATGTTAGCCAATCTGTATTCTTTGACTAAAAATGTTTGACATGCTCATAACAACTTTGTATTAGACTAGAAAGTCAACATTATTTCCATTTTTTCAGGCGGAAAAGCTGAAAGACAGTGGACGTGATTTCCAAAGTCGTTAGACCAGTGACTAGATCAGAAGTGTTGCTCTCTGTGTGAAACAGAGCCATTGCCTTGGAAAGGGAGGCGGAAGGGCTGGTGGCCAGTAGAGCTGCTGCCCTTGCCAGCACCACCACAGCCCTTCCTACAAACACCATAAAGCCTGGGCGAAAAGGCAAGTTTTTGACTTAAAAAAAGAGTATGTAAGAGGAGAATACCATGGGACATCAAAGGTGACCTCTCCTGTCTCAAGGAGGTGTGCACTCATGGCACCTTCTGTGTCCTCAGGCTGCTCAGGCCCTCACCTTGAGACAGATTATGGCAGTGGATGGAACATGGAGTCGTTTTATTAACATGGGGCTGGGAAATTGTAGGGTAGGGCACTGGGGCTGCCATTGTCACCAGATCTCGTCCCTCTGTGCATTGTCACCAGATGGTAAGATTTGAACTCTGCTTTTAGCTATCTCTTCCCTGCACAGAAACTTGGGGTAGCTCTTCTTTCCCCCCCCTCCTCCTTTTTTTAAAGATATATTCATTGAGAGAGCGAGCGAGCGTGTGTGCATGTGGGCACACTAGTGGGAGGGGCAGAGGGGGAGAGAGAGAATCCCTAGCAGACTCCCCACTGAGCGCCAAGCCCAACTCGGGATTTGATCTCACGACCCCAGGATCAACCTGAGTAGAAACCAAGAGTCAGAGGCCCAGTCAACTTCGCCATCCAAGCACCCCTGTAGTTCTTCATTTCCTATAGGATCAGATCCTGCCTGTGCATACTCTTTCCAACCTGGGCTGCTGCTTCTTCTTCTTCTTCTTCTTCTTCTTCTTCTTCGTCTTCGTCTTCATCTTTGTCGTCGTCTTCGTCGTCTTCGTCTTTGTCGTCTTCGTCTTCGTCTTCGTCTTCTTCTTCTTCTTCTTCTTTTTTTGTTGGCCATCTTTTTATTTTGAATAATTTCAGAACTACTGAAGAACTGAATGGTGCACTTAACATCCAGATACCTCAGATACCTCTTATCCAGTCTCTCAGTTGTTGACATTTTGCCACACTTGCTTTCTCTCTCTCTTTCTCACTCTTTCTACACACACACACTTATTTTTCCTGTTTTAAAAGTAAGTTGTAGGTACCATGATACTTCAACCCCAGTTATGTCTGCATGTCCCCCCAAATAGGGCGTTCTCTCATGTGACCACAGCACCTTGTCACACCCAGGAGATTAACACTAATTCCATAAAATGGTCTCCCGTGTAGTCCATACTTAAATTTTCCCAGCCCCCAAATCGCTTCTGTACCCTGTAGTCTGGGGCTCATGCAGGGCATTTTACTGCTGTGTCTCTTCATTAGGAACTGTCCTCTTGCCCTTTCTTGTTTTACTTGTCATTGACTGTTTCGAAAAGGTCAGTCAGGTCAGTTTTATAGCATATCATACATACTGGATTTGTCTCATTGTTTCCCCTTGATAGGGCTGAAATTAAACATTTTTGGCAAGGATATTTGATAAGCAATATCATGTCTTTATTATTGTGTCACATCAGAAGGTGAGAAATGTCAGATTCTTGCTAATGGTGGCGTTAAGTCGATCACTTGGTTTGTCAGGTAGCTACCAGATTTTGCCACTGTAAAATCTCCTTTGTAAGGAGTAAGTCATCTGAGAAGTGCTTCTTCGAGGGCATGTTCTCTTATTGCTCAAGAATCTATCATTCAGTGGTTTTAGCGACCACTGGAGATCCTTGCTGGAATCAGCTGTTTCTTTGGGATTTTAAAAATAGTAATTTCCTAACTTTATTGTTTTATATAAATTCATTGTGTAGTATTTTTCTCTAAAGAAGAACTTTCTTTTTTTTTTTTAAGATTTATTTATTTATTTGTCAGAGAGAGAGAGAGGGAGCGAGCATAGGCAGACGGAGTGGCAAGCAGAGGCAGAGGGAGAAGCAGGCTCCCTGCCGAGCAAGGAGCCGAATGTGGGACTTGATCCCAGGATGCTGGGATGATGACCTGAGCCGAAGGCAGCTGCTTAACCAACTGAGCCACCCAGGCTTCCCAAGAAGAACTTTCTCACCTTCCCTTTTCTGTTTCTCTCTCTCTCTTGATCTCACTTTCCTTTGAGTATCACTGTATACTCCTTAGTTCAGAGGATTATAGTTCATTATTATCATATTTCATTTTAATGTTCATATTGTTCCAAGTTAGATCGGTGGGTGCCTTGCTCAGGTTAGCTCCTGGGTCCTTTGCTTTCTGGCACAAATGTCTCAGGTACACCTTTTACTGTCTGTGACCTAAGCTAGGCATTAGACATTTTCCTCAAGTGTTGTTTAGTAGGAATGTTACTTAGAAGCTGGGATCTGGACACTGGTTTTACACACACACACACACACACACACACACACACACACACACGGTTTTCTTTTTTTTCACATGATAACTTGTGTGTATACGTATACACGCAATTCAGATAATATTACAAGACTTTCCTTTTGTCTCTTATTTTGCATTTATGTCTTTTCTTTTAGTGAAAAACTGGATTTTTTGAAGTTTTGTACAGTTACCATTTATTGTTTCTCATAAAGAAAAATGGGTTTTAAGTTACAAAACTAATATTATCATCAATATTTCTCTTACTGAGGAGCTTAAGAAAGCTTTGAGCTATCTTTGCAGCTCTTTCTGTCCTTAGAAGATTAGAAGTTTTCTAAGTTTTAGGTCTGTAGAGCTCTGGGGTCCCCCACAACCCTTTCAGGGAGTCGGGTCAGAATGATTGTCAAAGCCAGCAGTAAGACATTATTTACCTCTTCACTGTGTTGACGTTGGCAGTGACCGTGCAGAAGCAAGGCCAGGTAAACCTGTTGGCCTCTTGCTGTAGTTTCTACTGCTGTGCACTGGCCGTTTAAAAAAAAAACGCCATTTCATTGAAGACCGTCCTTGATGAAAGAATGAAAATGATTAATTTTATGAAATCTTGCCACTGGAATATGCATCTTTGTAATATTCATGTGACGAAATAGGAAATAGGCATTAAGTACTTCTGCGTTCGCAGCAGAGTGGGTACCTGAGGAGAAGTTCTTTTTTTTTTTTTTTAAGCTTTATTTAAACATATAATGTAACCCCACCACCCTCTCCCAACCCCTCTCCCCCCCACCCCCCTCAGTTTGTTTTATGACATTAAGAGTCTCTTTTGGTTTGTATCCCTCCCGATCCCATCTTGTTTCATTTTTACTTTTCCTACCACCTTAACTCCCACCCCCGTTGCATCTCTACTTCCTCATATCAGGGAGATCATGTGATAGTTGTCTTTCTCTGATTGACTTATTTCGCTAAGCATAATACGCTCTAGTTCCATCCATGTCATCGCAACTGGCACAAAAACAGACACATAGATCAATGGAACAGAATAGAGAGCCCAGAAATAGACCCTCAACTCTATGGTCAACTAATATTCGACAAAGCAGGAAAGAATATCCAATGGAAAAAAGGCAGCCTCTTCAACAAATGGTGTTGGGAAAATTGGACAGCCACGTGCAGAAAAATGAAATTGGACCATTTCCTTACACCACACACGAAAATAGACTCAAAATGGATGAAGGACCTCAACGTGAGAAAGGAATCCATCAAAATCCTTGAGGAGAACACAGGCAGCAACCTCTTCGACCTCAACCGCAGCAACTTCTTCCTAGGAACAACGCCAAAGGCAAGGGAAGCAAGGGAAAAAATGAACTATTGGGACTTCATCAAGATCAAAAGCTTTTGCACAGCAAAGGAAACAGTCAACAAAACCAAAAGACAACTGACAGAGTGGGAAAAGATATTTGCAAACGACATATCAGATAAAGGGCTAGTATCCAAAATCTACAAAGAGCTTAGCAAACTCAACACCCAAAGAACAAATAATCCAATCAATAAATGGGCAGAGGACATGAACAGACATTTCTGCAAAGAAGACATCCAGATGGCCAACAGACACATGAGGAGAAGTTCTTGTGTGATCCTTTGAGTTACGAGCTGAACTAGCTGCTTTTTTTTCTTGGTATCAGTTTTACTTGAGGGAGTGACAGAGACACTGTAATAAAGTCAGATTTCAGTATTTGGAAGACACGGTCTCAAAAAAAAAAAGAATAAAATGAGACTATTGTTTTGTGGGAAGCATACTGACTATATTTGTTGTCAGTAATAAAAGTTGAACTTTCAAACGAAATTAGAATTTTGGAAAAACATGTATCCACCGCTGTGAACTAGTTAGTTTCCCCACAGTTAATGAATTCTGAGGAGATCATGGTGATCTAATGAGTATACTGTTTTGATAGTATATAAAAAGTATGTTGGGGCACCTGGGTGGCTCAGTGGGTTAAAGCCTCTGCCTTTGGTTCAAGTCATGATCCCAGGGTCCTGGGATTGAGCCCCAGATCGGGCTCTCTGCTCAGCAGGGAGCCTGCTTCCCCCCCCCCCCGCCTGCCTCTCTGCCTAACTGTGATCTCTCCGTCAAATAAATAAATAAATAAATGAAATCTTAATTAAAAAAAGTATGTCACCGTTTGGAAACTCTGCATACCTTAGTGAACCAATATTTCTTAAATGATCAATGCATGATTTTATAAAATTACACATGAGTAAAATGTCCATTCAAAGTACAAGACAGACCAACAGATTTTAATGGAACAGGATATGGAAGTTTATTGATAGAATTTCAGATAACACATTGCAACAACGAATCCTTAAGAAACTGCCACTTGTGGGGACGCCTGGGTGTCTCAGTTGGTTAAGCGGCTGCCTTCAGCTCAGGTCATGATTCCTGGGATGAGTCCCACATCAGGCTCCTTGCTCAGCAGAGTCTGCTTCTCCCCCTGCCTGTCACTCCCCCCACTTGTGCGCTCTCCCTCTCTCTCTCTCTTTCACTCTGACAAATAAATAAAATATTTTTTTTAAGATTTTTTTTTTAATTTTATTTGTCAGAGAGAGCAAGCACAGGCAGACAGAGTGGCAGGCAGAGGCAGAGGGAGAAGCAGGCTCCCTGCTGAGCAAGGAGCCCGATGCGGGACTCGATCTCAGGACACTGGGATCATGACCTGAGCCGAAGGCAGCTGCTTAACCAACTGAGCCACCCAGGCGTCCCCAAATAAATAAAATCTTTTTATTTATTTATTTATTTATTTGATAGAGCACAAGTAGGCAGAGAGGCAGGCGGGCAGAGAGAGAGGGGAAGCAGGCTCCTGCTGAGCAGAGAGCCTGATGCGGGGCTGGATCCCAGGAACCTGGGATCCTGATCCAAGCCGAAGGCAGAGGCTTTAACCCACTGAGTCACCCAGGTGCCCCAAATAAATAAAATCTTAAGAAAGAAAAGGAAAAAGGAAAGGAAAGAAAGAAAAAAAAATGAAACAAAACTGCCACTTGTGGAGTTTTGGTGTAGTATTATAGAAGAATATCTGCAATTATCTGAGAAAGCTATTAAAAGACTTTTCCTGGGGCACCTGGGTGGCTCAGTAGGTTAAGCATCTGACTTCAGCTCAGGTCATAATCTGGGGGTCCTGAGATCGAGCCCCGTGTTGGGCTCCCCACCCAGCAGGCAGTCTGCTTCTCCCTCTGCCTCTGCTCCTGACTCTGCCCCTGACTCATGCTCACGCTCTCTCTTTCTCAAATACAAAATAAAGAAGTAAATAAAAGACTCCTCTCTTTTTGCACTATATATTTGTACTAGTCTGTATTTTCTTCTTTTGCTTCAGTCAAACCAACATCTCACAGCAGATACGAGAATCCAGTTGTCTTCCATTAAGCCAGACATAAAAGAGATTTGCAGAAAAGCTAAATTGTGCTGCCCTTCTCAGTAACTATTTTTTGTTCTGGAAACTAGTTATTTCTTTTTTTAAAGATTATTTATTTGAGAGAGAGAGCAGCGATTGTGCGTGTACATGGGTGGAGTGGCACAGGAAGAGAATCTTCAAGCAGAGTCCCTGCTGAGGGGCAGAGGGGCTCAGTCTCATTGCGCATGAGACCATGACCTGAGTGGAAACCAAGACTCAGACGGTTAACTGACTAAGCCACCCAGGAGCCCCTACTTATGTTGTTTTGTTTTGTTTTTTAATAAAAATATTATTCATATTAATATGTAGTAAGTTTGTTACTATTATTTTTAACTGAATTATTTTTAAATTTCTTAGTTTTGATATTTTTTAAAAGACTTTTTTTTAAAGATTATTTATTTATTTATTTGACAGACAGAGATCACAAGTAGGCAGAAAGGCAGGCAGAGAGAGAGGAAGGGAAGCAGGCTCCTTGCCAAGCAGAGAGCCTGAGGCCCGGCTCGATCCCAGGACCCTGGGATCATGACCTGAGCTGAAGGCAGAGGCTTAGCCCACTGAGCTGCCTAGGCACCCTGAGAGTTTTTAATTAATCTCTGCACCCAACGCCGGGCCCGAACTCACAACCCGGAGATCAAGAGTCGCATGCTCTCCCTACTGAGCCAGCCAAGCGCCCCTTCAGTTTTGATTTTTTAATTGAGCAATAATTGACATACAATATTATGTTAGTTTCAGGTGTCCAATGTAGTGACTCAGTATTTATATACATTATGAAATGGTTGCCAGGATAAGGCTGGTTACCATCTGTCACCAGAAAAAGTGGTTACAGTGTTGTTGACTGTCTTCCCTTTGCTGTACATTGTATCCCTGTGTCTTATTTGTTTTGTAACTAGAAGGTTGTGCATCTTAATCCCCTTCACCAATTTGTTCACCTCCCTCCCCCTGCCCTCTGGCAGCCATCAGTTCTCTGTCTCTATGAGTCTGTTTCTGCTTTATTTTTTTAGATTCACGTAGAAGTGAAATCATACAGTATTTGTCTTTGTCTGATATTTCACTTAGCCTAACATCCTCATCCATGTTATCATAAATGGCAAGATTTCATTCACTTTTCAATGGCTGAGTAATATTCTGTTGTTTATATACCAGATTTTCTTTATCCATTCATCGGTTGGAAGACCCTTAGCTTGCTTCAGATCTTGACTGTTGCAGGCAATGCTATGATGAACATAGGAGTGTGTATATCTCTTTGGAAGGCAGCTATGCTCACCACTATACCACCAACGCGTGTATATCTCTTTGAATTAGAGTTTTCAATTTCTTTGAATAAGCACCTAGAAGTGGAACTGCTAGATTGTAGGATAACTTTATTTTTAATGTTTTGAGGAACCTCCGTACTGTTTTCCATTGTGTTTGCACTAATTTACATTCCCACCAGCAGTGGAGGAGGGTTCCATTTTCTCTGTATCTGCCAGCACTTGTTCTTTCTTGTCTTTTTGATAACAGCCCGTTTGACAGGTGTGAGGTGATACTTCATTTTGGTTTTAATGTGCATTTCCCTGTTGGTTAGTGATATTGAGCATCTTTTTTGTGTGCCCGTTGGCCATCTGTATGTCTTGTTTGGAAAAATCTTTATTTTTTAATTGGATTGTTTATGGGTTTTTGAAAAAATATTTTATTTATTTATTTGACAGACAGAGATCACAAGTAGGCAGAGAGGCAGGCGGGGGTGGGGGGGTGGGAAGCAGGCTCCCTGCTGAGCGGAGAGCCTGATGCGGGGCTGGATCCCAGGACCCTGAGATCATGAGCTGAGCTGGAGGCTGAGGCTTAACCCACTGAGCCACCCAGGTGTTCCTGTTTGTGTTTTTGATATTGAGTTATATAAATTCTTTTTACATTTTAGATGTTAATGACTTATGGATATATTATCTGCAAATATCTTTTCCCAATTAGGAGGTTGTTTTTTTCTCCAATGATGGTTTCCTTGGCTGTGTAAAATCTTTTTGGTTTGATGTAGTGTCAGTTGTTTATTTCTGCTTTTGTTGTCTTTCTCTGAGGAGACAGATCTAGAATATTACTAAGACCAATGTCAAAGAATTTACTGCCTTTTTCTTCTGGGAGCATTATGGTTTCAGGTCTTAATTTAAGTGTTTAACCCATTTTGAATTTGTTTTTGTATGTGGTATAAGAAAGTGGTCCAGTTTCATCTTTTTATATGTAGCTGTCCAATTTTCTCAGTACCATTTATTGAAGAGACTACCTTTCCCCGATTGTATATTCTTGTTTTCTGTATTGTAGATTAATTGGCCATATATAGTGGGCTTATTTCTGGGGTCTTCATTCCACTGATCTTTGTGTCTGTTTTTATGCTAGTCCCATACTGTTTTGATTTTTGTAGCTTTGTAGTGTAGTTTGAAATCTGGGAGCATGATATTTCCTCCAGCTTGTTCCTTCTCAAGATCACTTCAGCTAGTCAGGACATTTTGTGATTCCATAGAAATTTTAGGATTATTTGTTCTAGTTCTGTGAAAAATACCACTGGTGTTTTGATAGGGATTGCATTAAATCTGTAGATTGCTTTAGGTACTGTGGACATTTTACAGTATTCTTTTTTTTTTTTAAAGGTTTTTGTTTATTTGAGAGAGAAAGTGAGAGAGAGGGAGAATACAAGTGGGTGAGGGGCAGAGGAAGAGAGAGGAGAAGCAGACTCCCTGCTGAGCAGGGAGCCTGATGAGGGGCTCCATCCTAGGACCCTGAGATCATCACCTGAGCTGAAGGCAGATGCCTAACTGTCGGAGCCACCCAGACACCCCTTAACAATATTAATTCTTTCAGTCCATGAACACGGTTATCTTTCTATTTATTTGTGTTGTCTTCAAATTCTTTAATCAGTGTCATAGTTTTCAGAGTATGGGTCTTTCACCTTCTTGGTTTAATTTATTCTTAGATATTTTATTCTTTTGGATGAGATTATAAGTGGGATTGTTTTCTTTGTTTCTCATTCTGGTAGTTATTGGTGTGTAGAAACACAATAGATTTCTCTATGTTGATATTGTATCCTACAACTTTACTGAATTCATTTATTCTGATAGTTTCTGGGTGGAGGCTTTAGGGTTTTCTATATATAGTATCTTGTCATCGGCAAACAATGATAGTTCTACTTTTCCTTTACCAGGTTGGATGCTGTTTATTTCTGTCCCCTGCCTAATTGCTGTGGTTAGGACTTCCAATTCTGTATTGACTAAAAGTCAATATATAATATATAATAAACATTATTGTTGTTATTATATACAGTCTATATTTATTTATATTTGGTTTTTCCTTTGTTCTTCATACCTTCCTGCATTTCTGCCCTCTGTCTAGGATCATTTTCCTTTGTCTGAAGAACTCCTTGAGTGTTTCATTTAGTGCAGGTCTGCTAGTGATGAATCCTCTGATTTTGTCTGTTTGAAAATGACTTCATTTCTCTTCATTTTTTAAAAGGCTTTTTGACTTTGAAATGATTCTTTTAATACTTAATATATTTTTAAAAGATTTATTTATTAGAGAGAGTACACAAGTGGCTGAAGGGTCAGAGGGAGAGAATCTCAAGCGGACTCCATGCTGAGTGTGGAGCCCATCAGGGGGCTTGATCTCATGACCCTGAGATCATGATCTGAGCCGAAACCAAGAGTTGGTCACTCAACTGACTGAGCCACCCAGTCACCCCTCCTTAATCATATTTTTAAATAAATTGCAATAGTAGCACAATGAATTCCCATATACCTTTCACCCAGATTACTCACATGTTGACATTTACTTCACCATATATACTTTCTCCCCACTTCCTCTCCCCTTCCCTCCTCCCTTCCTACAGACACATGTGCACATGCATCAAAATCAGGAAAATAATTTGATAAAGTTCAATCACGTAATCAGTGCACCTAGTTCAAATATAGTCAGTTGTCCTAATAATGTCCTTTGTAGCAAAAAAGAAATTTCTTTCCTGGTCTGCCATCTAATCCATGATCTTGAGTTGCTTATGACTGCTGTTATCTCATTAGCCTCCTCTAACTTGGAACACAAAAAGCCTTGTCTTTTGTGACCTTGAAATTTTTGTAGGATAAGAGGACAGTTTCGCACTCTGTACCTCAGTTTGTATCTCTGCTGTTTCCTGAGGACTGGATTCAGTTCCTGTAGTTAGCGTGGGAATACCATGGCGGTGACACTGTGTTGTTCCCAGGGCGTTGTGTAAGGACGTTTATGACACTGGTTCGTCCCGCTGTTGGTGGTTTCACTTTGGTTTGTTGCCTGAGGTGGTGCCTCCCAGGTTTCTCCACTAGAGAGTTAAGATTTTTTCCCTTTTGTAATTAATAAGTATCTTTTGAGGAGATAGGAGATTTTGTAAATATCCTATTTTTAATCAACTTTCATCCACTCTTTTTACCATTAATGATTCTTAATCAGTTATTGTGGGCGTTGCTGAATCTTCCTATCGGCTGCCTCAGATAAATTATTATGAGGATTGCTGAATGGTGATTTTCTGATCCTTTCTTTTCAAATATGTTCTTGCTGGTACAGAATTCTAGATTGGCAGCTGTTTTCTTTCAGCGCTTTGAAGATGTTATTTCATTATTTTCTGGCTCCCATTGTCATTTATCAGTCTTATTATTGCTTCTTTGAAGTAATACGTCTTTTTCTTCTTTAGTTGCTTTTAAGATTTTTCTTTTTCTTTTTAAAGCAGTTTTACTGTGATTTGCCTAAGGTGTTTTCTTTATAGTTATCCTGCTTGAGTTTTATAGAGCCTTTGAATATGTGCCTTGATTGCTTTTTGTTAGCTTTATAAAATTATTGACCATTATATCTTTAAATATGGCTTCTGCTTTGCTCTTATTTAGTTCTCTTTCTTGGACTTCAACTAAGATTATGTAAGAGCATTTTTTCCATATTCCATATGTCTTTTATGCCCTATTCTGTGTTGTCCATCCATTTCCTCTTCTTTCTCTTTACCGACCTATCTTCTAGTTAACTAATCCTCTCTTCTGCTGCATCCAATCTGCTGGTAAACTATCTATTGAGTTCTTAATTTCAGTAACTGCATTTTATAACTGTAGAGTTTCCATTTGATTCCTTTGCATTTACTCTGATTGTCTCTTTGTATGCCAGTGTCACATTATCTTAGAATACATTTAATTAGGATTAATCTTCCTTCATTGTCTTATCAATTACTCAGAATTTATTTTTTTGGCCTTTTTTAAAAAGATTTTATTTATTTATGTATTTGACAAAGAGAGAGCTGGCGAGAGGGACTACAAGCAGGAGGAGTAGGAGAGGGAGAAGCAGGCTTACTGCTGAGCAGGGAGCCCATTGTGGGGCTTGATCCCAGGATACTGGGATTGTGACCTGAGCTGAAGGCAGATGCTTAGTGACTGAGCCACCGGGGTACCCTTTTTTGGTTATTCTTATTACTTTCTGTATAATTTTCAAAATTAGCTTGCCTAGTTAGAAAAAAAAATAAGACTGTTAATGTTTTAAATATTAGAATCACATTAAATTTATAGATTAGTTTAGGCCAGATGAAATCTTTATAATATTGACACTTCCTGTGTAAGAGTAAGGTAACCCTTTCCAAGTATCCAAGATTTCTTTAATATCCCTTAATATCTTTATATAGATTTTGCCCATTTACTTCTAAATTTATGTTCTGGTATTTTTCTTTTGTTTCTGCTTAGAGTGGAATCTGTTCTTTCATTATGTCCTCCATCCAGCCTTTAATGAATTTATTTTATTTTATTTTTTAAATATTTTATTTATTTATTAGAGAGCATGACCAGGGGAAGGGGCAGGAGAGAGAGAGAGAGAGAATCTCAAGCCGACTCCCTGCTGAGTGCAGAGCCCAGCACGGGGCTTAGTCTCAGGACCCTGAGGTCATGACCTGAGCTGAAATCGGAGAGTTGGACACTTAACTGACTGAGCCACCCAGGTGCCCCCAGCCTTTCAATTTAAAGGTGATTTTTCATATACAGTTGGCCCTTGAGCAATGTGGGGCTTAGGGGTACCACCCCATCCATCGTGTGCGGTTGCAAATCTGTATATAACTTTTGACTCCCCCAAAAGTGTTGATTGGAAGCCATACTGATAATAGCTGATATTACATATTTTGTATGTTATATATATATTATATGCTGTATTCTTTTAATAAAGTAAATGAGAAAAAAACAAAACGTTATAAAGGAAATCATAAGGAAGAGAAAAACTGCATGTAAGTGCACCTGCTCAATTCAAACGCAAGTTGTTCAGGGTCAGCTGTACTGATTTTGAATGCAAACATGTGACTGTATGGTTTATAAAAGGTGTTTTCTTCTTTTTTCAGTTGACTCATATTAGTTTTCCTGGCATATCAGTTTTCTAGGTACTATTGGGAAATCACATTTTTTAAAAAAAGATTTTATTTATTTATTTGTTAGAGAGAGAGAGAGTGAGCACAGGCAGACAGAGTGGTAGGCAGAGGCAGAGGGAGAAGCAGGCTCCCTGCTGAGCAAGGAGCCCGACGTGGGACTCGATCCCAGAA
>RCUC01168396.1:0-57526 GCA_003697995.1 Taxidea taxus jeffersonii | reverse complement strand
ATCTCCTGTTGGATTTGTAGGTGTTCGGAATGGTTTGATAGGCTATCTAGCTGATCTCCTGCTGGCTGATGTCGTCTCAGCCTCCTACTTCTCCGCCATCTTGACTTTTATCCAGAATGCTCACTTTTAATGCCTTTCTGCTAGATATTCAAAGCCTGCATATTTTATTCTGATCAACCATCACCTCCTCAGAGAAGTCTTGCATGATTATCTCTAACCAAAGGAGGAACCCCCTTTACAGTGAAGCTGTTCATTAGTACTGACATTATGTTTTATATTGATTTGTTCTTTGTCTAAGGTCTTTACCAGAATGCAATATCCATGAACACAGGGACTTTATCCACTGTAATATCCCTAATACTAAGAATAATTACTGTCATGTAGTAAGTAATCTCTCTATATATTAGGTGAATTAATGAACATTATATTTATTTATATTTATGTAAAAGATGTTTAAACAATGAATACATTGCTTGCTAAACTGAGTTCAGTCAATTGGAATGCATGCACATACATACAAATGTACTCCTAATTTGTTAATGTTTAATTAGATAAGTGGCAGTTTAATTGAAAGGAGAAAGCAATATAACAAGGTAATGATAAAACAGAGAGATGTAAATGAGTAAGTAAGAGAAGAGAAACTCAAAGAAAACCTGAAAGGAAAGAAGACAAATGAAAATAAGGTGAATCGTTAGACTACACCTCAGAAGATGTTGTATATTTGGAGCGGATGAGTAAATCAAGAGAGAAATTTGTGAAGACAGGAGCTGGCTATATCTGATGAAGAGTGTGTATTGGGCTGTATCGATGGACCACACAGAACAGGTAGGCAGCCTGGACCATACAACCCCAGTTACAATGTGCTCCTCAGAGTGATTTTCTTCAGAGCCCTCTGCTTCCCCAAGACACCCTTTCTGGAACAAATGGGAGCAGGATTGCTAGCAGTGTTAAATGACTCTGGCTCCTTTCCCCCCCACCCCAGATTCTTAACAATGATAGTTTCTCAGCTCTGTACATCAAATCATGACATCTCTTTAAACTCATACATATTATTTCCCTGGTGCCAGAAGTTGATGTGTCATGGAAAGATGGCCTACAGCTATGCCTTATAAAGCTGAGAAAAATAAAGTATGCGATGTTCCTCCTGTTGTCAGGCATTCTCCTTCTAACTAAACCCTGCTGTCCCCCTTCATTCTGTTTGTTCTGACAAGTTCGCATGTCAGGCCATCTATTTCCTTTCAGAGTGCTCTGTTGATAAAGTGCTTGGTCATACTAAAAGTCCTGGAGAGCTCATCAGTGCAAGATTTTCACTGAACCAGCTGCTTATAAAATTTTTCATGGCAAGTTAGCAAAGTGTAAGTGCGCAGCCATTGCCCGAGTACGGCTGAAATGAATTGGCCAGGCAGTTGGTTTGTGGGCTGTTTGTAACTTACACTAAATCAAATATGTTCAGTGCTTCCATATATTTACAAAGTTACCTCTTGAATCCTAAGGAGAACTCTGAAAACGCTTTTTTCCCTTTTTTTTTGCTATTTAGAAAATGATTATCATAACAACTAAATTCTGCTTTTTTGAACTTTATTGACTCTACTCTTGATGTTATGAAGACACACCTCTAGGAAAGTGTTTTTCCATGCAATATAGGAAGAGATGAAAAACTGTGATTATCTAAAGATGCTGTGTGGCTTGCTATACTCACTTCTGAATATCAGACTGACTACTCATGGTTAGCAAAATTAGCAAAATCACCATGGTTTTAGGCCACAGATCTCTGATTGCTTGCAGATACTCAAATCTGAGAATGATACTCCTTGGATATAAAGATTCTATAATACAACAACCTTATGTATATTTCAGTCTCTCTTGTTTTCTTGAATATTGTGGAATGCCCTACCTTAAACCAAGAAAAGTGGAAACCAGTTATCAAAAAAAAAAAAAAAAAAGTTAGTGAAAAGTAAAATATTTTAAGTCAGTGTAGCACAAAAACAAATAGAGACCTGGAGATTATTTGATGAATTTCACTATTGTAGGTGACATAGGAAACTAATGAGTTTAAACCATCTCAATTTGTATTCGGTTAACCCAATTATGAATGGTTCATAATTAAACTTTTGTCCCAAAATTATTTACATTATTTGGCTTCAGAAAACTAGACTAAAGTGGATTTACATGTACACTAACTGAATCCTTAAGATAATTTTTAGATTAAAATACATTAAGAGTTAAGTGGTCATACACTTTAAACATCTAAGTTATGCAAATTATAACTGGAAATTTTGACATGTTCCATGGAATTGTAAGAAGATAATTAGATTGCCCAATCGAGTCAATCTTCCATTAAAACGGAAAAATTAACCTGGAAATGTTTTTCTTGAAAAAAAAAATCTTTTAAAACAAGGAAAATATTTTTACTGCTTGCTCATCTAATCCAAAAATAACAATTAAAATCCATCTAACACTTCATTGTGGGTTATTCCTATCCATTCTTTTGGAAAATAGGGAGAAAAAAAACCCTTAAAACAATAACATATATGTTCCTTAAAATTGCTAGAATAAATGCAGAGCACTCATTTGAGTTTAAGACATCTAAAAAACATCCCCTCAATGTTTCTTCTCCTAACTAATGAAACTTTCATGGGAATCATAGGGATTAGTGAGAAATTCACAAGCTGTACACTCAGCAAGATATAATTAATACATCTCAGAGGTTATATACTGTTGGCATTCCAGTATTAGGAGGTTTTTTTTTTTACCATTTCTTTTTCTAAAACAGATTACTATGCATGTCTAAAATTAGATGGTAATTAGATAATAGTAATACATAAACCAATAGTACACTTGTAGGAAAAGCATTAAATTTAATAACATCCACTGCAACTGAAGAAAAGCATCAGATCTAATTTCCTATGAGATCCAGACCATTTAATCTTTGGCAGTGAGAAGAAAACTCCACTCATTCATTCATTTATTCATTTTTTCCCAGTAACTATTTCTACTATCAGATGGCCTGAGTTTACCCCATGACAATAAATGACTTTGAACCAGTCACTTAACATCTCTGATCCTCTGTTTTTCAATCAATTAAAAAAAAAAAAAAAGGACATAATGATAGCAATGATTTCATAGGATTGTTTTTAGGGTTAAATTAGTTAATTCATGTCAAATCATTAGCAGAGCTCCTGACATTTTGAAAACATGTAATAGTTATTATGACATTTTAGAAATTATATTTTCGTGCTTCCAAAACTCCAAGAGACACTGAAGCTATAAAAGTTATAAAGACATAGTTTCTACCATTGTGTAGATTAAAAGCTAGTGGTTTTAAGATAAAACAATAGCTAAATAAACCCACACACTTACAAAATTGTGATTTTGTTGAGTAATACGAAGAGATGCGAGCCTCTGTGAGAGCTTTAAGAGGGAGTCTGTCATAGTAAGAATGAATAGAGTTGTTTTGTTTTTATTTTTGTCTTGTTTTGTTCTGTTTTTAATGACCAAAAGAAGAGGTGAACAAAGCACATTTAACAACAGAAGCATATTTAGTTTCAAAAGGTCCTAGAATAATTGTCATCATTGCAAAAACAGCATCTACAAGTGCGGGAAAATTTCCATTTTTCTGTTCGTGGAGGGAGGTATTTGAACTACGGCTAATAGGGAGGCATGAAAACAATCCCTCTTCATGAAGAAATGATCAGCATAAGAGGCACATGCAGTCACAGACACATGGCATTTAGATAAAAGGCCCAGAAGCTGCAGCATATGCAACCTTTCCCCTTAATATTAAGGAAAATTCAGCCTTCCACAGAAGCCAAATTGTCCATTCTCAGGACAGGTCTAAGTGGAGCAGAGCACAGTGGGCTTGGTGAACAGGAGAGGCTGAAACCCTCAGGATCTACAGACAGATAACAGCCAGTCTTTTCAGTTGTCTGTGGAAAGGCAAACTTGGAAGAGTCCTTGGGCTCCCCATGTTCCTCTGAAAGAGAAGCAGGACATAGCATTTCCCAAATTTTACACAGTGTTGATGCCCCCAAATTAGGGAAAGAATTGGATAAAGTGTTCAGCTGCTCGTAGCTGGGAGGATAAAAACCACAGGGCACACAGGAGTGGGCCTTAGATTCGCTCTGAACGGTTCACTTAGCCAGTATTTTGGACTTTTTTGAAAATAAAGATTCCCTGAGGCATTTGCTAAATATGTGATTTTCCAGATACCTACCCTTAAGATTTTAATTCACTGGACTCACAGTGGGATCATTTTTAAAACATCCTAGTTAAATCTTATCCAAAGAAAATATTAAGGAGAACTGCAATTAACCACACTGGTTATGGTTAGTCAAAACAACACAAAACAGAGAGAGAGAAAAGACTGGTATCTAAGGTCAGGGAATCTCACTTATACGTTATTTAATAAATACATTTAAGATGAAATGCATAAAATTCTTGTTCACAATGTGGATTGCCTCTCTCTCAACAAATTGTCTTGTTTATTCATAAAGTCACAAGTTCAAGAACTCCAGGATATTCTTCTAGAGATTACCACTATAGGGCAGATGCAGCATTAAACTTGTGGTACATAGAATGAACATTATTGCCTATAAATTTCTGTCTGAAGTGCTTTCCCCAATTTCTTAAGTAAATAATGTTAGGGACGCCAGGGTGGCTCGATCAGTTAAACATCTGCATTCAACTCAGGTCATGATCCCAGGGTCCTGGGATGGAGCCCGGGGTCGGGCTCCCTTGTCAGAGGAGAGTCTGCTTCTCGCCCTCCCTCTGTCTCTCCTGTCTGCTAGTGCTCTCTCTCTCTATCAAATAAATAAATAAAATCTGAAAAATAAATAGACAAATAAATAAATAAATAAATAAATAA
Organism: Taxidea taxus jeffersonii; assembly: GCA_003697995.1. Lineage (NCBI taxonomy): Eukaryota > Metazoa > Chordata > Mammalia > Carnivora > Mustelidae > Taxidea > Taxidea taxus. Next base: position 52,662 of record RCUC01168396.1, on the reverse strand, counting down.
AGTTATTCACTGAGTGGATGGGTATAAGTATTTTTTATTTATACCATTTATACGTAGAATATATGTCAATCAATATCCACTCATATTTTTCAGGGATGCTGTGTATTTTGCTCCATTTTAGCAATGTTTATTATGGTTGTTCCAGCCTATAACTTTGAATTGGTTCAGCCACCTTACATCTTTCCTTCCTTTTCACCTAGAACTGAGAATCCTAGAGACTGGTTAGTATCGCCAAACCTGAAGGAACTGTACACTTGCAACTCAGAAGTCAGGAAATGTCATCCCTTAAATAACCTCCTATGACTTTCAGTTCCTTGGTGCATTAATACTCTTTTCTTAAATTGAAAATCCTAAAATTCTATGGGAGAATATTTCCAGAGTTTTGCAAGATTTAGAATCTGTGACTCCCTATCAAGACAGGTTGATTTATGCTATTAAATTGTCCCAAACATCTTAAAAACTCACATCTGTAGCTTCAGAGACAAACTTCACAGTAACATATGTGTAAAGTGTGTGTTCCCATTTCTCTCTTCCATTTCGGGTTGTAAACTGAGTGCATCCATACAGCCCTGGGTCCACTAGACCAAACCATACACTGTAATGTTTTTGTTATTAAGATGATTTAACTTTTAAATCATTGTTATTTTTCTAAAATCTGCATAGGAAAAGTAGACGTGAAGGAAGCAAGAAAATAAAATCCATCTTTCTCACAATTTTTAGCATTTTCATTTCCATATCTCTTCAAAGAGCTTGGCCTAATTTGGGTTAGGTTTCCATCTCAATAGGTCTGCCCACCTATGCTAATTCAACTTTGCCTTAAGTAGCATAGATATCAAAAGTATCTCCTGCTGCTTAAGTATATTGCACTCTTCATTAAGGAGTGAGGGAACATGTAAAGGGTAATGAGAACCCATGTGAGTTTCACAACCGTCTGGAAAATCACTTGTTTTTCCATGGCTGTTCCTTGTATGCCAATTGCAAAGCCCCTGCCAACGTACCTTTCTCTCTTTCTGTCTCAATTCTTTGACAAAAACTTCACTCTTAATGCGATGGCAGTGCATTTAAATGTTAAATAAGAGTATCTGTATATTAATTAAATGTAATCCTAATAACTTTAGTTTGGGAAAATGTTGCCACTCATTGTGCAACCTATTTGCTGATGAAAACTACAGAATAAAAGCAACCACTCCTTTCTTATTCTAAGCAGTTCTGTTCCACGGATTTATGTAAGTATGTAGGAACTTGAGAGTTATCTCATCTACCCTCATGTAGCAAACATATTTTGAAATCTACAAAAATAAGTTAAATGACAGTTCTGGTCATGTTTGCTTTTTAGATGATCTAGTATAAACCTAAATGAAATTAAAGCCTGGTATTTTACTTTTTTTTTTTAAGATTTATGTATTTATTTATTTGACAGACAGAGATCACAAGTAGGCAGAGAGGCAGGCAGAGAGAGAGGGGGAAGCAGGTTCCCTGCTGAGCAGAGAGCCAGATGCAGGGCTCAATCTCAGGACCCTGGGATCATGACCTGAGCCAAAGGCAGAAGCTTTAACCCACTGAGCCACCCAGGTGCCCCTGATATTTTACTTATACATGCATCTCTAAAAAGCTAGTTCTTATTTCTACTGTTATATCCCCTGTACCTATTATACTTCTTAGGAGAAGGAAAGAATAGAGGCATTCCAGAGATAGACAAGAATTACTTCTCTTGCTAGAGGAGACTCTAGGGTCCACCATAACTTAATGAAAAGCCAGATAGACAATGGGCCAGTGGCCAATATTTTACCTTTACCCTCCTAAAGAATGAAGAGGTATAGGTCAACCTGACTACCTCCATAGGGATGGGACAGATACGTCAGATTTTCTTTCCTGCAAGATATCTTAATTTTGGTACCCACAACTGGCCAAGCCTCAGATTTACATAGAAATCTCACTAAAAATAAGAATATGGAGCTTCTTCTCAGGCATTCTAAATCTTAATATTTTTGCTGGATCCCACAAACTTATAGTTACTATAGAACACCAGTGTCAGAAAAAGAAACTGAACAGAGGTTATTTATTTAGAGGTTTGGACAAAAAATCACATTTTAGTATCCCCACCTATTGTTCTCACAATTACATTATACTGATGAATATATTCTATGAAACACAATGCTAAGAAAGCATCTCATCACACCACAAACTCTTTACACTGTAGCCTTTGATAAATTGTGACACATTCAGCATTTCCATTGTACATCTGTGTCCATCTCCACACAGAAATTTGGAGAAAAGATTTAGTCCTCTTGAAACCACTACACCAGGTATTGTGTGTATCTGTGTGTTTGTGTATTCCCACTATTCAATCAGATTTACAGCAAAATAATTTCAACAAATTCTAAACCATTTTGCTTTGAAGAAATCAAACATGTCACATAAAATATATAATCCATTGTTTACTAATTATGTTTTTATGTTAAAAAACTCATCAGGAATTATAGCACAACTTGGTTTAACTAGATTTGTTGTATGTGATTCTTATCCTTTAGAATTCTTTTATATATATATTTAGATTTATTTAGAATATATAGAGAGTTATTTAGAATATATATGCAAACATATATATATACATATATATCGTGTAGAGTTAATTAGAAAATACATACATTCACATAGTAAAAAAAATACTGCACATATGAAAATTTTTCAAATTCCATTTTGTATACATTTTTCGTATGTCCTACTTCACTAAAACAAACTTCTTTAGCATTAGTATGCCATCTAGCTTTTTAATGGTTTGTAAAACACTTTAGGAATACTTTGAATATAACGGGAGGTGCTCTAAGACAGAACTTTCCATACAGAGAGGGAAAAAAAAAAAAAGGGTGTGATTTGCTTGCCAATTTCCTCATTAGGTGAGAACCAGAGTGTTAAATCCTAAGCTAAAGTTGGTCTGAATGAGAAACACTGACACGTTTGCTGTTTTCTTGCTTCTTCAGTGTCTCGCAGCATCAAGACAGCGAGATTCCCTGATTTAAGTTCTGCTCAATTGCGTCCTTGCTCACAAAAGCAGAACACATCCAACCCAAGCGTTATTTATTTTTTTTTATAGTTCTTTTTACAAGTAATTCATATTTTCATTTTGTACTTTCTTCTAAAGAAGCAAAACAAAATAAGCAACAAAACAAAACAAAACGCAACACACAAAACCCCACAAAGAAACCTCTGAAACTTCGCAGCACACCTTCGTACCACCTAGGGACCGACGCGCTATCACATTGCTGCTGCCACCTAGTGGCTGCCCGGTGAAAAGTCTCTGCTGCTTTGGGAAGAATAAACTGCGCGGGGCTTTTCAAACCACTAAGGGGTCGGCGTTGATTCTCCTAATGCGTTTAGTCTCCTTCTCACCAGAAACATGCTTTAGCAAACAGAAGAAAAATATGTCCCATTCAAAAGAATTCTAAGTCCTTCATCAACAAAGAACAGAAAAGCTGATAAATTACAATGAATGTGTCGGGAAAATAACGCTGACTCCTATCTACATTACATATACACACTTTCCAAACCCCCCTTTTTTGTGTGATTTCAGATTTTCTATTACTATTTCAGGTAGTAGATATACTGGCTTCCACAGAGTAAAAAAAATGGGGGGAAAGAAAGGAATGGATGAAAAGAGTGATGAGAAGTCAGAGATAAGCTGATTTTTGTCTGGCCATTAGTTGCTTACTAGGTCCTAAAAGTGATGTTTATGGTTCTTGTTTTGTTGTGGGCTTTCCCCTCTGATCTTCTGTTTCTACTCTCTCTATCGAACAGAGAAGAATTAATATTCCTATGAATGCCAGTCATTCATCAAGTAGGGCAAATGAGCCAACATCCTTTGAAATGATTAAACAAAATAAGAACATCCCTACTCTTCTTCCCAGGTAATTTGATGTGAGGATTAATTTATTAACTGATTTTCTGAAGGAATAAGTGACCATTCAATTAAAATAGAATGGACGTCTGGACAGAGGGGAACAGAAGTGCCGTAGGCAATATAAAAGCAGAGAACCCAGTGCGTGTTATATACTAAGGCAAAATGGCTGAAAAGTTTACCAGAATCGCTAAAAGTATTTTGACCACTTTCAGCCTCCCATTGCAAAATTTGGCTGTAATTGTCAGCTATTCGTGTTGCAAATATCCCCAAATATCACACTACGCATGGAGTTTATATGGCCATGAGGTCTTTGTCATGGACAATAAGGTGTTAGTAGGGAAGGGAAACACAGACACTATACATTTTAAACATTAATGCAAAGATAGAATATGATAATAATAGAATGGTAATTCAACCAATGCTTGATGTTAAACAATAAGGATATAATAATGAGACTAGAAATCACTCCATGTCTTTAAACAGAGGGAATTTCATGCCAGGGATTATCATACAAGGGATAAAATACATGAGAATCTCCAACCCCAAAATTTGCAATTGCAAGAAGCTGCTACCACTCCTGTTCTTGATCATCAAAGAAGAGTTAATGTTGGAGAAGCCAGAGCCACCCAAAGAAGCTGATTCATGAGGGGCCTGTGTAGTCAGAGAGCTGTGGGAAAGATGTAACTATTGCTTTAGAAGCAGAGAGAAAAACCCTAGTGGCTCCTTTCCACTTGCTCCACCCACCGCCCCCCAGTCTTACAACAAAGCCTTCAACTGACTGAAAAAAAAAAAAAAAAGTTAAAAGCCAGGGCCAGGTCATATGCGAACCTGAAACTACCTGCGATGATCAGCACCTAATACAGGATAGAGCCAAGAAAGACAAAGGTAGGAATTTAAGATCAAAACAAGTCATAAACTGGCATAAGGACAGTATGAAGCCAATGAATGAGAGGTCTGTCAGAGGAGCATAACCCAAGCCATGAAGAAAGAATAGAATGTGAAGAGGAGCCAACAATATGAGGCTGGATGAGCAGAACAGACTCAATGGGACAAGCAGGAGACAGTGAGGAGAAGAATAGACAATTGGAAAAGAGTGTGGCTTGTCTAGACAAATTTGGCGAGTCAGAAAGCCTTGACTACCAGAAGAAGAAGTTTGAAATCAGTCCATAGACCAGCACTTCCCAAACACTGCTACATAGGATGCTAGTTCTGAAAGATGCTGAGATTTTACTTGTATAAAGGGTGTCATCATCAAAAGAGTTTGGGAAATTTCAGGGTTTTCAGAGTCTTTTCTATTTTATTTTACATGTGTTTTGTTTGTTTGTGATGCATCTCAAGCGCTCAGTGTTTTGCCATAGGCACTCTGAAAAAACCACTACACTTAACCCACGGAATGAGGAATGAGATGTTTATAAAGCAGCTAATCCTCAAAGACTGAAGTAAGGTAAAATACTATTACAGTAAGCTATAGTGATTCAGATTTCAAGTAATTCAGAGTTTATGATTTATTAGCTTGAACTGTGCTATCAATTGAAAAAGTGTTTCTTAAAAAATAATCAACTATTAATGGATTTTAACGTAATAGATTTGATCTGAAAAAAAGAAAGCTGATAATTACAAATATGTTTTACTTATTCACTGAGGCACAAATGGCAAAGCCTCTTATTAAGTCAGGAGTTTTAGTTGCCAAAATATTTGTAACAAAATTTAAGATTATTCTAAATGAAATTGCTGCCTAGTCCAGAAATTGTTCTAGAGATGGAGACCTCTGTTTAGAAGGTCAAAGTAGATCTTGATAAAAACTTTTAAAACTACTGAAATAAACCCCATTGTCTACAGGTATCCAGAAATGGGTAGGAAAGAGTTAATATCGGGCTTATAGCCAGTTCCTTCCCTTCTTGGGCTGTTGAAGGGTCAAGAGGAAGCATGACTTTGGACAAACCTCCCTGAAAACATTACTCATAGAGCACACTAGTGGAAAAACAGGAATCCTTACCTATAAAATGTTTCAGGAGGATTTATCTGATGGGTCTGAATTGCCTGGAATTGATGGTTTGTGGAGCATAGAAGGCTGGAGAATGGGGAGTAGTCGCATGAACTATGTAATTAGTAGAATACAAAACAAGGATTTTCCAAAACTAGCACGGGTAACTTTTATGATCAATATTCCTGCATGTATTACTCATAATCCTCATATGTTAATCCCAAATGGAAATGTGAATCAATGTGGGAGAACGCAGCAAAGAAGAGCTGCATTTGACCATTTGAGTTCCTCCAGGGAAAAAATGTCCTGCTATTCACCTAGACCCTTTGAATCGTTTAGTAGATCTTGTTGCTGGTTAAGAGCCATGGTCTTTTCCTTAGTCTGACTTGACAGTGTAGCTATTTTGTAGTAACACAGATGGGAGAGTTGGTGTGATGAGCTTATAGACCTATAAATTATTTAATATAAATTATATTTCTAAAAAAGAAATAGAGGGGTTGAAAACATAGTGAGTATTTGTCACTGTGATAGTTACTTGTGTATTCTTGGTATGGAGTGGCAAAGACCTGTAGCCAAATTAGGGGGGAATGTCTTAACAATGGAATTTGGGGTAATAGACTTAGATTTGGGGAATTGGGTAAGTGAATAAAGAATACAAGTAGAAAGAAAGTTAATAAAGGCATACTATTCCCTGGATGCTGATAGCAGTCCGGGTAAAAATCTAGACATATATAAGAAGATGCTAGAACAGAGGAAGGAGAAGTAAGATTATTTTTTTTTAATTGATTTAGTAAAGACATTGTAGTCGATCACAATCCAGGTGAACTGAAATTCCAGAGATTATGCTGGTAAGATTGGGACACTGTATAGAAATATAAGCACAAGCCTGACAAATTCCTACTAGCATGAATTCTCAGTGTGAATGATCAGAGAGCAAATCACTAATTTTATATGAAACTGAATGAAAGAAGCTTTTTGGGTTATGGCTGATTCCCAAGTGACTGAAAACCTTTATGGAAAGACACTTTCAGATGGTTTGATAGCTAAAGTGTTGCAATGGGTTAAGGTAGATTTCTGCAACTTACACCAAGAGAAGTAATTTCCCTATACTCACTTTGACCAACAAATGGAATACTATTTTCTAAACAGTGAACGGGGGAAAGCAATCCAGGTTTTGTCTATGATGATCAGAAAGATACACCATTTAATTTAATGCCATTTACACAGACTATGATAGATGCAAAAGCACGTAATTAACTATTCTTTTGGAGTGGGTGATAGAGAGGCAACGGTAAGAATATGTTCAGAAGACAAGGATCTGCTAGATCAGTTTCCACGAATGGGCTAATGAATGGGGAAAAAAGACTCATGCTACCCAAAAAGAAGGTAGCACTCTGAAGGAAAAAGAAAGAAGGAAAGAAAGAGAGAGAGAGAAAGAAAGAGGAAGGAAAGAAGGAAGGGAGGGAGGGATAAAAAGAGAGTGAGTAGAAAAGTGATTAGGGAAAATATTAGATATTCCATGATGGTATCACAGCCAGTGGAATGGATACTGTGTGTGAGGGAGGGATTCTGCGTTTGTCACACTCACAGGAAATTGGCTGAGTCAGCCCTTCTCCCTGCTTGAATCGGACCTGATAAAATGGAACCTTTGGAAATGCCCAAGCCCCTTTTTGGATTTAACTGTTAAGCAATATAGAATTCTGGGGTACCATAACTCTAATAAAGGAAACAATAGTAGATGCAGTACAGTGAGTATTCTTTTTTTTTTTTTTTTAAAGATATTATTTATTTATTTATTTGACAGAGAGAGAGGGAGAGAGAGCAAGCAAGCACAGGCAGACAGAGTGGCAGGCAGGCAGAGGCAGAGGGAGAAGCAGGCTCCCTGCTGAGCAAGGAGCCCGATGTGGGACTCGATCCCAGGACGCTGGGATCATGACCTGAGCCGAAGGCAGCCACTTAACCGACTGAGCCACCCAGGCATCCTTAGAGTAAGTATTCTTAACTCCCTTAAAATAGCCCATCTGGCCAGCATATAAGGCAGATATTCATGGAGACCAAGAGTGCATTATCAGGGATTAAATAAAGTGCTCCCCTTTATTTCTTTAGCCATGACCAATATGGGAAATACTACATAAAAAGTAGTAGAAGAATAATAGTCCACAAGGGATTGGAACACCATATTAGAGTTAGCTAAAGGCTTCTTTTCTACATTCAGTTTGAAGTCTAGCCTGACACCATCTGTGTTAGAAAGAATGACGGTCATTCTTTGGGTAAATACCTGGTAGTACAACTGCTGAATCAAATGATAAATCTACTTTTGATCTTTTGAGGAACCTTCATTCTGTTTTCCCCAGTGGCTGCACCAGTTTGCATTCCCACCAATAGTGCATGAAGGTTCTTTTTTCTCCACATCTTCACCAACACTTGTTGTTTCTTATGGTTTTGGTTTTAGTCGTTCTGACAGTTATATAGTGATATCTCACTGTGGTTCCAATTTGCATTTCCCTGTCAATGAGTGATGCTGAGAATCTTTTCACGTGTCTGTTGGCCATTTGGATGTCTTCTTTGGATAAACGTCAGTTCCTGTCTTTTGGGGGTTTATTTTGGGGGGGATGTTGAGTTGTATAAGTTCTTTATATATTTTGGATATTCACTCATATGTGGAATTTAAGAAACAAAACAAACAAGGGAGAAAAGAAAAGAGAGACACAAACTAAAAAACAGACATGGTTACCAGAGGGGAGGTTGGTAAGGGGATGACTGAAATAGGTGAAGAGGATTAAGAATACACTTATCTTCATGAGCACTGAGTAATATACACTCAGAGCACTCAGTAATATACATGAGCACTCAGTAATATACACTCAGAATTGTTGAATCACTATATTGTACATCTGAAACTAGCTCTGTATGTAAACTATACTGGAATTAAAATAAAATAGTAATAAAATAAAGAATTATTGTCAATATACCTATATAATTTAATGTGACAAAGTTTGAACTTGATAACCATTAAGAATAGCTTACTGTACTGCATTCATAATATCATAACTGCTCCTTAGAAGAGGCACTGCAAAAGAAGTTAAGGACTCTTGTCTTAAATGATGTGTATAGACCAACCGATTATTCCAGATCAAATTCAAGACCTGTTCCATTCTGAGAAATTTTAGCAAATTATGTGGGATCAAACAGCAAGAGACAGTTCTCAAACTTTCAGAAATCAATGATTATTTCTTACCCTGCTACTGAAGAGAGTGAGCCCTACTAGAACTCTTTGTAGAAATCACATTACCCAACTAAGAATATTGCTGAATCCTACTGACTAAGAAGTCCAAAGCTCTTCAAAGGTCCTGGATTGCACTTGGGTGTGTTTAAAGGGGATATTTTCACTGACAGAGATTCTCTGCTTTGTGCACAGAGAAATAACAAAAAATAATAAATGTGCACTGTTCAGAGCTGAGAGGAAATACCAAGTACTTTTAATACACTGTAGTCCATGAATTGGCACTATCACCCGAGCAAGTACAGGGGCAATTTAGGGTAATTTGGTAAAATTGAATGAGTCAATAGCACAGGAGCCCTGGATGTGTCCCTCTGGCTCCACTTTACATGTCTGTGTCATGCTACCTCTCATGGCCCATTCCAAATAGTGAAATTAGACCCTTTGGTAGGAGAGCTTCTCAACTGTGAACTGAGTAATGTCTGGTAGGACATCCTGTTTACCTGCACAGGGTTGTTTTCTGCAGTATTCAGTGGTAGAATTGAGTTCGGTGTAGGGAATATTTAGACCATGTCCTTAGCTCAGAGGATGGTGGCATGGAGGTCCCCATGCTGAATCTTACAATAGGTTTGCAGGTAGTAGGGTCTGAAACAAAAGCTTGGGATGGACTGATTGATCATGCTTTTGATATATTGTGACATTTCTTAAGCAAAAAGTTAAATACTCTGGGTATAATATGTTAAGAAAAAACTACCAATTCCTCATTCTACAAACATATACAGAGGTTAGAAAAGTAAAATATATAAAGAATCAAAGGCCATTGTTACTTAAATGTGGGGCTGAAGAGAACAGTATTATATAGAGATTGCAGGCCCGACGTGTGATCACACACCCATGCATTTTAAGGGCTGCAAACGAATATCTGATTTCTTCTTTTTTTTTTTTTTTCCACAAGTCATATAGTAAATAGATGGCACTAACAAAGTCAAATATTAATAACCAAGAACTACAGATCCTCAAATCCCCTTTCCCCTAACCAGCAAAACCCATAGAAATTTACACTGACCAAAGTAAATAGAACAGAAAAGTCAAACCACTTAAACGGTTGACATTTAGGGATGGAGCCAGGCACTCGCTTGCTTTCATCCTTCTGAATCACCAGTGTTATAACATCAACAGAAAATAAGTGATATTATAGACATGGTGTAAAAGTTAGTGCGAAGGTCCGATGAGCACTAATTTAATTAATACCTGCTGGTGATTGACATAATTTTGAATTTCACATTGGCAAAAGAGAATGATTATACTTTGCACATCATAGCTGGGTTTTTTTCTTTTGTTTTTCTAAATAGGGAGGAGCCGTTTTCAGAAAATAGCCACCGCCACAGTGATTATGACCAAAATTAACTGTGAACTGAACTTATTAGTTGCAATGGGCATGATTGATTCAGAACATAGAATATATAATTTGTTAAATTTGCTTTTCTCTGTTTCTCTGATAGTCTCTCCTGTTGGAATATAATTTTAAAACCTATCTTTTTGAGAAATTACTTCCCCGCTCCAGGAAACATAGAAGTGTTACCTTATTAAATTGTTGTAGTATATACCAAAGCCAGTAATTTTTTGGTGAGTGCTGGTGATAGAGGATTATGGCCAAATACACCATGATTATTGCCTTTCAGTGTCTGGCTTTCACCTTGTAGTATACTCTGTGAGAGTGCTTAATTAGAGAGAGAAAGGAAAACTGTGATTTCTTCCCTAGTAGACAACCCTACGCACAATGACGGTTGTGGTAGTGTGGGTACTGAGGAATTCTAGAAAAAAGCAAAATGAATAGAGCTAACTAGTCAGAATTGTGTCTACAGAAAAAGAAAAGGCCCTTCACCAATTGAAGCTCTACTAGTAGTAGCAGGTAATCTCAACTCCAGATATAACTGGTAAAGTCCTTTGTTTTGGACACAACTTACTGTTCTCCCTTGCTCACTTACTATGCCTTTTTGATGTATTCTTAGTTGGCCGGAGAAAAGAGGACTTTTCACAGAGGCTCTACAGAAAGCATATCACCTAACCATCTGAGACTCACAGAATTCCACCTGACTATTAATCTTTCAATGAGAAATGGAAAAATGTGTGGGAAACAGTTTATCGTGGACTCACTGGTTACCAGTTATAAAAACCCTGACATGTAACAGAAATCTTAAATGTGGAAAGAATTCATTTTTATACATGGTTTATTAGAATGACTAAAAAATATTTGACTCCATGATCACCCTATATTAAAAACTTTAGGCAGTGAACATGGTTTTAAAGTTTTCTGTGTGTTGTCTACATCAAAATACGTAGAGAATTATATAAGGGATATAGTCTGTTGATCTAAGATTATCATCAGTATGTCATCATCATCATAAAAGAAAAGAAGCAGGGAAGAAGGGAAGGGAAGCTGCAGGAGGAGGAGACTGACAGGAGGAGAATAAGAAGACAGAACAAGAACAATAAAAACAATTAAAAGCATATTACGTATTTCATACATATCCTGCCTTGTTTTTGTTTCGGTTCTTACAGCAAAGCTATTGTGGTTATCTTCATTTTATAGATGAGGAAAGTGAGATTTAAAGCAATGAAGAAACTTGCCAAATTCCATTAATAATTATGTGCATTTGCTTTCCAAGTTTACTCAAATTGCTCACATCCTTCCCAGAGTTATAAGCAACTCTTATGGAGAGCAGCAACTGATTCAAGTTGTTCAGAAACAAGAATCCTACATGGAACTAAAGAATTTTTCTGAGAAAAGAAATAAGAGTCAAGTACAGACATTTCTCAAATCACATTCAGACGCAGTTTAAAGTAAATTAAAATCCACAGAGAACAAAACAAAACAGTCCCATAAAATATTTGGACTAGCTTTGCTAAGAAATGGTTTCTTAGGGGCGCCTGGGTGGCTCAGTGGGTTAAGCCTCTGCCTTGGGCTCAGGTCATGATTTCAGGGTCCTGGGATCGAACCCTGCATCGGGCCCTCTGCTCGGCAGGGAGCCTGCTTCCTCCTCTCTCTCTGCCTGCCTCTCTGCCTACTTGTGATCTCTGTCTGTCAAATAAATAAATAAAATCTTTAAAAAAAAAAAAAAAAAGAAATGGTTTCTTAGGGAAACTGCTGAATCTGAATGCCCTCCTTACTTTCCTCCCACACACATTCCTCCATCACCCAAAACCTACCCCAAGACAATCCTAAAAATACTAGGAACTAGGAACTTAAAAACTGCAAACTCTCATGGAAAGGATTATGTAACTCTTTTGTGTTTTGCCTCTTTAATGTAACAGTAAAAAACTTGAAGACTATAAAGAACATTTGGCTTTTGTGAACGTGGAAATAGAAAAATGACTAGTTTTACCAATAATATATCTCAGTCAAAAAGAAAATGTTTAAAAATAAGTAAATATGGTCAAATAAAGGTGCCACGTTTACTTGGAAGCCTTTCTCCTAGGATCCTTCAATAAATGTTTGACTAAAGTATGCCCTTGAAAACACACAGGCAACTTCCACTAAAGTCACAAATTATGCATACACATTTCTAAGACCAAATTTGGCCCAATGCTTAATTAGTGTCTGGCTGTGATTACATCTGTGGTTTTGAATTTCAAATCTAAATTTTCAGTGTTGCAACAAAACTTGTAAAGCTTCCTTTAATTTCTGTAGGGGAAAACAATATCAGAGTAGTTTCGTATTTCAGTTAGACTGAGAAAATATTTTTCCTTGATCTGAAAGCAATTCCTCTCAAATGCAAAAAGGAAGAAAAAGTGACTTAAATAAATACTGAAATACTGTGAATAAATAAACATTAGCCTCTTGAGTTTGACTTCTGAATGCCAGGAGATTTTTAAGTGACATCATTCTGGGCAACGAGTATTGCTTTTCCCTCTCTGTTATCTGAGAGATAGAAAGCATCTATCGTTTTCTTTTTTTCTTTTTGTATTTCTTCCCCCTACTTTGTTACTCATTCACAGCTGCTTAGCTAGTAAATACAATTCACCTCTTCATAGTGACTAAACACATCTTTCCCTGTGCCCTTACTACCCTTTTCCTGTGTATCTCACGCATCAATTACAAAGCTGGGTTGAGACTGTCTCTCTTTGGAAGGGGTATATTACCGATAAAGAGTATTTATCTAGATTATTGCAGATTTCACCACGGTTTGTCATTTGTTCTTGGATTTTCAGTTGCAAAGTCTTACCTCATACTGAGCTTGAACTTGCTGAAAAGCAAGAAATCCATGCTGTAAAAATTTCCCTAAGTACTCCTTTTAGGTTTGAGTTTTATGTCATTATTCTCCACAGTTGAACTAAGTCACTATCTGTAATATCAGATGACTTGATTATAATGTATACTTAAAATTGGAAAACTTTATGTGACATGACTGAACTTTAAAGTCCGGGGCTTTCATACGAATGGCCTCTGAAAGTAGAAATTTAGAACTGACATGTCTTTCGATTGTCTGATGTTCAGTTCATTTTTTTTTTTAGTGAGCAATAGCTGGGAACAATTTACTTTGATCACAATTAGCTATTCCATATTTCTCAATTTTATTTTATTTTAATTTTTTATTTTTTTTAAAGATTTTATTTATTTATTTGACAAAGACAGATCACAAGTAGGCAGAGAGGCAGGCAGAGAGAGAAGCCCCGATGCGGGGCTCGGATCATGACCTGAGCCGAAGGCAGAGGCTTAACCCACTGAGCCACCCAGGAGCCCCCCCATATCTCTCAATTTTAAATAATGGCTCTTATGACTTGGCACCCAAGTGTTTTTACTGATATTTAACGTGTTCTTAAGGCATCTCATCAAGGCTACCTTCATAGTCCGCGACAGTGTTCCTACAATGCCAAGGAAGCTGACAGGAAAGAGAAAAATTCTTTCAACTGGCTGTTATCCAACTTCAAAGTAAGGGTGCACTCTCTTTGGCTTCACTGTATCCAGTTCTTGCATAATAACTTTTTTCTTGGCATTCCCTGTATTTCTTAGGAACTAGAGTTAGCCTCCTGGACATACAAGTGTCTCCGGAGTCTGAGTAGCTTGATGTCAATTACTGATAGTTGGGGTACTGGTTGTTAAGTAAATTTCAGACATTACTAAGACCCAAAGTAACAAGTAAAGTATCCCCAGTGAGTTAAAAGAATGGGGGAAAGACTTTGTACTCAATTACCTGCTCTGAATAATCCAAGGTCATAAGATATTTCAAATGTCCTGTGGTCCCAGATTGTATTATGGAAATTAAAATGTGTTATTTGTTTCAAACATTATAACATTTTCAATGAAAACAAAATGTATTTTTCCTGTAATTCAGTATTGAATTTTATAAACAGCAGGCAAATCTTTCCAATATTCTGTAATTTATGGTGTAGAATTCATGTGACATGATCAAGAGCTATAACTTAACTGAACATATATTATTTCTAACTTAATAGGACTGAAAATCAGTATGTCTGAATTCTGTTACATAGAAGAACCAGGAAAAAATAATTGCTTCCATTAGAACAGTCCAAAATCTTTTTATAGACTATAATCAGTGATATGATTTACTTCTGAAGTGCCACTCTGGGACAAAGAACATTGATAAAAATTCTATTCTTCATTGGAATGGATGATGCTACCGGCCCATCGTCAATATGTGCTATTGTCATCTTACTCACTGAATTATCTACACTCTTCCTAGAGCTTTCATTCATAACCAAAGCACTAGCTTTTGCAAATAAGGAAAGTGGCAGCATGTACCCATGCCTGACCCTCACACATGAATGCGCACACTTCACATATCTTGTGTAATTAGTAAGCTCAACTTTTCAATATCAAGACAAGCTAGAGAACATATTGATCCTCGATGAAATCAGGATAGAAATGTAAAAAAAATTTATAGTAGATCAGTAGAAATTATTCTATTTGTAGCTAAATCAAATTCAGAAGTTTGATTAGAGCCATTAAGAAATATTAGTATTGTTATTAAATGATAAAAAGCAGATATTTTTTGGAAAGTAGATTTAGATTCTGAATATCTCATAAGGAATAAACTTCATTGTTTATTTCTTTAAGATGTAGGTAACTTCCTATGTGTAGCTTCCAAAGTTTTTTTTTTAATATAATTTTTTAAAAAATCTTTATATCATTTGGGGCCTTTTTGTGCATTAAGGTAGGGCAAATTGAGATCAGTTCCCGTTGAAATATCTGTTTTGCAAAGGTGCTCATTTCTGCTTCAAGGTTTTAAAAACTCATGCAACACCAACAAGCATTTACCAAGTACATATTATTTGTCATGCACTCTTTGTCATGCACTTTTTTAGGTATTGGGCTCCAAAATTAAAACATATTTTTCCTTGTCTTTAAGGAGCTTATAATATGACTGGGAAATGAATGCATCATTATCATAGAATGTGAAAAGTAGAATTCTAAAATCACAGGTTTCAATGGAAGCATATGGATAGTGTTGAGAGTTATGGGAAGTTTCTGGTAGGATATGACAGGGTTCATAATGGTCGAAGATGCCAGCATCAGCAGTGACATCACTTGTGTGTATATAGATGAGACCAAAGAGAATATGTGCTTGAAACTCTCTCTGCTTTACAGCTTACCTCAAGGTAGTACTTCAAGAAAGCCAACCTATACCTGATTGTAAAGTTTCCTACTAGCTTATAAGTCCCTGGAAATCCATATAAATTGTCTGCAGGTAGACCTAACTGTATCTTTAAAGCATTTATTCTTCCCGCCTTAATCTGATGTTCCTGTTCATCTTACATATTGATGTCACTAGCCTGTATTACTGTTATTCCTTTTTAAAACATGTCCAGTCTTATAGATTTGTACAGGAATTAATGTAGCTTTGTTTATCCAAATCATTGTAGTTAGTCTCTGAGTAAGTAAGTATAGATATATGATAGAGATGCATTCATGATAGGATAGGTGGCTTTTCCCAATGGAAAAATCATGCAAATAAAGATTCTGCATTAGTGTTATCATTTGGGGGAAAAAATACCTCCAATTTTTACCTTATAGTTACTTCCAGATTTTTAAATGTATTAACTATAGGAAAAAGTTCTCGGAATATTGTTAATATATTTAAATAAAGCAAAGTACACCACGAAAATACCTTAATTTGCCTCTCCTTATTAGTATATAAGGACAGCATTGCTTTATTAAGCAGCTTTATGAAGATATATTTTACTTAGCAAAAAATATTCACTTGTGTTAAAGGTACAGTTAAATGGTGTTTAGTAAATTTATGAAATTATGAAACTAACACTACAATGTAATTTTAGACCACTTTCATCATCCCCAAAAGATCTCTTATACCCATTTTCAGCAACATCCTGTTCTTACTCAACATTACTTTTTATCTTTAAGAGAACTATAGTAAAATGTTATAAGTGATCTTCCACTTCAGACTTTGTTCTAAAACTTCATTTATATTCATGTATTTGAAAGTGGAAATAAGCATACTCACATGTTTACCAGGAACTATATTATTTAAAGTCCAGTCTAAGCAGCAGTAATACAATAATCCAAAGTAAAATATCTTAATAAGGAATAAAAGTTTTTATTTCTGGGGCGCCTGGGTGGCTCAGCAGGTTAAAGCCTCTGCCTTCGGCTCAGGTCATGATCCCAGGGTCGTGAGATGAAGCCCCGCATCGGGCTCTGTGCTCTGCGGACAGCCTGCTTCCTCCTCTCTCTCTCTGCCTCTCTGCCTACTTGTGATATCTGTCTATCAAATAAATAAATAAAATCTTTAAAAAAAAAAGTTTTTATTTCTCTCTTGGGTAACAGGTACGTAGTCCAAGCTAGAAGAGTTCTGTCATCTTCAACATATAGTCCTCATCGCTGAGTTCAAGGCTAAGGCTCCAGTTTCTTCATCTTACTGGCCAGATGGGAAGAGGGAGAAACTAGCTAGAAAGTTGCATGTTGATCTCTTATGGGACAAGACCTGAAAATTACACACATCATTTCCATTAAAGGAATGTGGGAGAAGAGGACACAGTGTCCACCCCAAGTGGCAGTCTCTGTTTTTAGAGATGAGAAAGAAAAGATGCTATTTCACAGCATCTTGTACATTTAACCACAGATTTTAAAATGCAAAGACTATCTTTCAAAGATTTATATTTGTCTTCTCCATGGTATCTTTCTCAGATGCTTAATAAAAATTATTTTAATTAAATGTAAAAGCTAAGGGAAGATGTTTATGTACATTTTATTCATTCAAGATAGGAATAGAAGCGTGCCTCAATTCTGTTTAACTATGAGTAATAAAAACTTAGAAGCTTGACAAAGTCAATCCACTGAGAATCAAAGAAAGGAAGTAAAATAGAAGAGAAATTAGCTCCAAAAAATCTCCATACCAACTATCAGATAGGAATATCTGTTCAGGAAGTTGGACACTTTAGCAAGTGCTTTCAGATGATGATGAGAATTAAAAGTATACCTTCACAATTTGCATCAGCAGCATTGTTCCAAATCAGTTACATACTTTGTTATAATCATTGCCTATGCTGATAAAGATGGTTAGTTCTAAGCACTTTGGAAAAGAAAGTAATTTTATTCTAATTTTCAGAAGTAAGTTGAAAATGGAAATAATGTTATAAATCATATAACTCAAACTCACCATTTAAAAAAAATCAATCTTTACTAACAGATAAAGTGCTACATGCCTAAAGATATATTTACAATTCTTTCACTCAACTAGTATTCACTAAACTTTTATTAAGGGACAGATAATATTCTCAATTTTAGGATTACAAGATTGAGTAAAGCAGACAAAGCCCCTATTCTTGAGGTATATATATTTAAATAAGAGTAGGCAGAAAATAACCAAGAAATAATTCACAGGGGAGTAATAAAAATAAATCAATTTAACTATGTATTATTTAGAGGTATGCAGGAATTAAGGTACAGTGGCATGATGGTTGCCTCCTTCAAGTCATCGAAGAATTTTGAGGAGATGGTATTTTAATCTAAGATTTAGTTACGGGAAATTCAGGTAGAAGAGCTAATTGCAGAGGTTCTGAGGCCAAAACAAGCCGGATATACTTAAGGAAGAGAAAGGTCAGTGGGGGTGAAGAACAGAATTAGATGATATAGGAAGCTCAGGTCAGATAGGGCTTTGTAAAGCAAGGAAATTATTTGTTTCATTCTAGATGCAGAACATAGTCTTTATGGTTTTAGCAAGACAGTGAGATGATCTAATTTAGTAAGATCATTTTGCTTTCTATGGTGAGTAACTCAAGGTTGGGGTAGTGAAGGCAATCTGGGATAATGGTACAGTGTTCTGGATGAGAATTTAACTTGGGAAAATGTAGTAGTTTTGGAGGAGGAGAAATATGATCAGGTATAGAATATATTTTGGAGAGTAAAATGAACAAAGTTTGAAAACAGGGGTGGCTCAGTCGGTTAAGGGTCTACCTTCGGCTTCGGTCATGATTCCAGGGTCCTGGGTTTGAGTTCCACACTGGGGCTACCCGCTTATCAGGGAGTCTCTTTTTCCCTCTCCTTCTGTCCCTCCCCTCTGCTCATTCTCTCTCTCTCAACTATCTATCTCTATTTCCATCTCAAATAAATAAAATCTTTAAAAGAAAAAAAAATGGGTTTGAGATATTGAGACAGGAGTTAAGGGAAAAGAATCAAGAGTAAGTTTTTTAAGGTTTTTAGTATGATCATTATAAAACTGAATATTTGTTTTTGATTTTTTTTATAGAATCTTTAGCATAAAAAGAATAAGATTTCAAATTGAGGATTAAAAGTTCATACCAGCCAAGTAAAATTTGAGACGTATTTTAGATATCTACATAATGATATCAGAATAGGGCTTGGTGTTTGAGTCTGGAAATAGGAGGAGCAATCAGCCTGACAGTACAGATTTAGAAGTCATTGGTATGCAGATGTCATCAAAGCCATGGCTGATGAGGACCTTTGGGAGTGCATGTAGACAGAGAAAACTAAAAGGCCCAATTCAGATAAAACTTTGGGGGCTCTAACATTTATACATCTGTTGGGATACAACCTGGATTCTCACCAATGTGACTAGGGTCACGTCAGATCCTGTGAGAAAACTCCAGGAGATGGAGGGCAAGAGTCTTCCTGGGCGGATGCCTGGAATAAACATGGGAGGATCCCTGGAGTGCTTTCAGGCCCTCCCTTTTTTTTTTTTTTTTTTAAGATTTTATTTATTTATTTGACACACAGAGAGAAAGATCACACATAGGCAGAGAGGCAGGATCACAGGTAGGCAGAGAGGCAGGCAGAGAGAGAGGAGGTAGCAGGCTCCCTGCTAAGCAGAGACCACCCGAAGTGGGGCTCAAATCCAGGACCCCAGGACCCTGCATCATGACCTGAGGCAGAGGCTTAAGCCACCAAGATGCCCCTCAGGCCCTTCTTTAGATGGATCTGCTAAGTGTGGAGAATCCTTAACTTGCTCTTGTCATTTAAAACTAAGAGATAATCGTTATTGTTCACTTGTTTGCTTGATTCCCTGCTTGTAACCCACTTCCCCCGCACAGAGCTCACATCTCACACGCAGTTCATTCCTGCATGTAAATCTATATCCTGTTTGTAACCCGATCTTGTGTAATGTATGAAAGAGCTGATTATAAGAAATAAAGACATCTACTGATTATCAGTCGGTAGTCCCCCCATCATTTCAGCTCTGATCACCAGGATCCCCACCTCATGAAGGTGACATATGTCAACTAGAAAAGAAGGATCTTATGAAAAGACTCCAACGAAGGTTCCAACATAAGTAGGAGGAATTTTAGTCTCTCAAAAAATAATAAGCTTTGTCCAAAAATTACTGAGTAGAAATATTAACAATACTTAGATGATAATTCTTGGGAAGTTAATCAGCTTGGTCATGATACTTAGATCTTCCAGTGTTTTGCTGTCTCTTATTCTTAGGTTACCAGTCAGTTCCATGATATTAAGTCAGTCAGGCATGGTACAAACATTGAAATGTTCATTCTCATGGTGCACTGTGACAAAGTACAATTTGCTGTTAGGTGGATTCACTTCTAATGTTATCATTTGCAGTTTCATGAAATTTTTTGCTCAGATTCTCTTTCTCTCAAAGGGAGAATAATGATTATGTGACAAGATTTCCAAAACATTGAGCACTGCAATCTTCTTTCAAAGTCACATTTAAACTTTTGTCACAATCATTGGGAAATTTCTTGGTAGAAACGCATAATTTCATTATTGGGCATTTAGGCAATACTTCTTTCTAGGACCATGTATAGTAAATACACAGTGAAGAATCTTTTTCGGGTACCTCCAGCACATATCATGTTTTGTAGCCACAATTACTGTGGCTATAAATGGTGTTTTAATAATGTTATTAATAATAATAAGTATAATTATAATGTGTGTACTATAACAATAAATGCATGCATTGAGTAATTTAAATTCCACATTATTTATATGATTATGTAAATAATCAAAAAGCAAATTTCTTGTCTTCTATCTTCACTTTGTGTTAGTCTTAGCACCATTCGTAAGTATTTTAATTTTTCTTTTTCCTTCTGAAACACATTATAGAAATATGACCCTCTGCCTCTGAAGTTAGGAGTGACAAGTGACTTGCTTTGACCAATGAAATCCGAGTATAACTTGAGTCATTGGAAGAAGAATCCATAAGCAGCCGAGTGTGATTTGTCAACTAGTCCTTCTCTGCTGCACTGGAAAAGGGTGACTAACACTCAACGGTGGAAAACTAAAAGCTTTTCTCCTATGATCAATATCAGACCAGGATGTCCACTCTACTTCTATTAAATATAGTAGTACAAGTTTTAGCTGGAGCAATTCATCAAGAAAAAGAAATAAAAGGCAGCTAATCAGAGAAATAGAAATAAAATTTCCCCTCCCTATTTGCAGATGTCAAGATCTTATATATAGAAAGTGCTAAAGACTCTATAAAAACTAACACACAAAAACTATTAGACCAAATAAATGAATTCCGTAAAATTGAAGGATACAAAATCAGCATACGAATATCAGTTGTGTTTCTATATACTAACAATAAACTAACTGAAAGAAAAATTAGGAAAATAATCCCATTTATAATAGCATCAAAAAATTACTTATAAATAAACTTAATGATGGAGGTGAAAGACATAAAAACTACAAAACATCAATGAAAGAAATGTAAAAATGAATGATTGGAAAGTTATCCCATGGACTGAAAGACCTAATATTGCTAAAATGTTCCTACGACCCAAAGCAATCAACAGATTCAATGCAATCCCTAACAAAATGAAGATGTGAATATATATATGAGTATATATGAAATATATATGAATAAATAGAATATATATTTATATATGTAAAATATATATGAACATATAGAATATGAATATATATATAAATAATATTCAGCCATGTAAAAGAATGAAATTTTGCCATTTGCAACAACAAATGGCAGATTGATGGCAACATGAATGGAGTCAGAGAGTATAATGCTAAGCGATATAAGTCAGTCAGAGAAAGACAAATATCATATGATTTCATTCATATGTGGAATTTAAGAAACAAAATAGATGAACAAATAAAAAAAAAAAGGAATAGACAAACCAAAAAACAAACTCCTAACCATAGAAAACAAAATGATGTTTATCAGAGAGTGGGTGTTGGTGGGTGAATAAAATAGGTAAGGGGATTAAAAGTACTATTATCATGATGAGCACTAAGTAGTATATAAAATTGTTAAATCACTATATTGTGCACCTAAAACAAATATAACACTATATGTTTGCTATACTGGAATTAAAATGAAAAGTTAAAGAAATGCAACCAACAATCAAACATAATGCTAACATTACCAAAATACAATATAAGATAAAGTCTTAAAAATATTTTTAGACTTTCAGGGCTCATGGGCGCCTCAGTGGGTTAAAGCCTCTGCCTTGGGCTCAGGTCGTGATCCCAGGGTCCTGGGATTGAGCCCTGTATCGGGCTCTCTGCTCAGCATGGAGCCTGTTTCCCTTGCCTCTCTGCCTACTTGTGGTCTCTATCTGTCAAATAAATGAATAAAATCTTTAAAACAAATTTTTTTTAGACTTTCAAAGAGAGAAAAGGGAAAATGTGAACTTTTTTCTCATTTTTGGTTGAGAAAAAACTATAAAACGTGCTTATCCCCATACACTGGGGAAGAGACTAAGAGATGTATTTTAAAAAGGAAAAAAAAAAAAAAACAAATTCAATGACATTTTTTTACAGAAGTAGATAAAACAAATTAATTTGGAACCACAGAATATGGCAAACAGCCAAATGAATCCCAAAGAAAGAACAAAGCTGGAGGCATCACAATTCTTGGTTTAAATAGTATATTGCAGGGCTATTGCAATCAAAACAGTATGGCCATAGCATAACAACAGTCATATAGACCAGTGGAACGCCATAGGTAGCCCAGAGATAAGCCCACACAAATATGGTCAATACACCTTCATCAAAGGTGCAAAAATACACAGTGGAGAAAGGCTAGTTTCTCCAACAACTGGAGTTAAGTAAACTGGGTATCTACATGCAAAAGAATGAAATTGGACCTTTATTTTACATCTTACACAAACATCAAGTCGAAGTGGATTAAAGATTTGGACATCTGAAACTTAACATTTAAATGCATGAAAATTAAAGAACTGAAACTATAAAACTCCTAAAAGAAAACATAGGAGAAACGTTTCATAACATTGCTTTTGGCAATGATTTGCAGATTTGACACCCAAAGCACAGGCAACAAAAACAAAAATGATTAAGTGGGACTACTAGAAAGCTTCTGCAAACTAGAAACTAGAAAGCTTCTGCAAAGCAAAGGGAGCTACCAGTGGAATGAAAAGGCAACTCACAAAATGGGACAAAATATTTACAAATCATATATCTGATGAGGGCCTAATCAACAAAATATATAAGGAGCTCCTACAACTCAATAACAAAAGAATTATAGTTTTTTTAAAAATGGACCAAAAGGGTTCCTGGCTGGCCCATTCAGTTAAGCGTCTGAGTTGCCTCAGGTCATGATTCCAGGGTTTTGAGATCAAGCTCTGGGTCAGGCTCCCTGCTCAGTAGAAAGCCTGCTTCTTCCTGTCCCTCTACAGCTCCCCCTGCTTGTGCTCTCTTGCTTTCTCTCTCTGTCGAATAAATAAAGAAAATCTTAAAAATAAAATAAACTGCATTTAGAAAAATGGACTAAGAATTTAGACATTTCCCAAAAGAAGACAAAATAAAAGGCCAACAGATATATGAAACTAATCATCAGGGAAATTCCAATCAAAACAACAGTGTATCACCTTACACCTATCAGAATAATTATTATCAAGAAAACAAAATACAAATGTTGGTGAGGATGTGGAGAACCTGGAACTCTTGCACACTACATTGTTGGTGAAAATGCAAAATGTTTATAGTCTCTATGGAAAACGGTATGGAGGTTCCTCAAAAGAGTAAAAATGGAATTTATCATATAATCCACAGTCCCACTTCTGGATATTTATCTAAAAGAATTGAAATCAGGATCTCAAAGATATATTAGTACTGAGATCTCCACTGTAGCTGAGGATAATTCAGTGCAAGCTCCCTTTATGATGTTAAATATTTTGGTTTATGGTTTATAACCTCTTTCTTAAACCCTAAAAAATACAGTAGTTTACTCCACACAGTTGTCCCCTTGTACCCCCTGGGAACATCTACCTCCTATGGGTAGTCCCCTTGGATGGTGTCAGGGACAATTATTTCAGATCCAATATAGTCCTTTTGCCCGACTGCATCGGGTCCTTGGGAAACATTCAGACAGCTTCTGCCTTAATACTATGGGAAAGCACAGGCTAATCCCTCTGCTGTCAGAGGAACTGAACAACCAGCTTCTCATGCCTCAAATTTCTTGAGTGTGAGTCAGACACTGTCCACTGTGTCTACCAACTGCAGGGGATTCATTAAGGTAAGTAGTCTCCTTAAAGTTTCAATTCAGCTGAGGAGTGAGAAGCACCACCGTCCCTCTTCTACATACAGCATCCTCCAAAGAAATCCCTGTCTAATCAAAACACTGTCAATTTTATTCCCTCATTGTGAACGAGGAAGCTGAGTTAGATATCCACTTCTCTAAACCTCCTTCTGCACGATTGTCTCTCACCTCACTCTGGGATACTGATATCAATCATTCTGTGGCCCCTGTAGGATATTAGGCTAAAATAAGTTGATTTTAATATATGATAACACATACTTCATTCTTCACTTTTTGTTATCCTTTTTTTTCTTCATTCAGATGACTACTTTGATCATATTCTGTTCAAATCCCTAAAAAATTTCATGAACTTTACACTCAAAGATTAAAAAAAAAAAATTGGTGTTTTTTAAATTGATTTGTGCATCATTACAAGATAAATTGAAAACAATTTTAAATTTCACTTTATTCTTTTGGGTTGCAGGCTGCAAAACAACGTGGAATTAACCAGGATTTTATTATGCCTAATCTTGCGGATAAATGGCATAATCAACTTTCCTTTTAAATGCAAATCAAATAATCATAGATTAAGAATTTTATGCCAGAAAAGATCATAGAGGGACTCTACACTAACCAATTCACTTTATCTTTGACTTAAGGGAAAAGACCTACAATTTTTAAATTACTTACTCAACATTACAAAACTGATTAATATTAGAATCTAAATTTACTTAAAACTTTTCCATTGTATCCTGGTGTTCGATATTTGTACAGAACTAACAAGTGTTTCTCAGTAATCATTAAAAAATGTTAAATATTTTAATTTAATGACAGCTTTCATAAGAGGACCATTTAAAAGTAAATAATATTCAAGTACATTGAAAATATCAGTAATTAGACTCACTGCAAAGCAATTGTAATCTCCATTTTGTGGGGTAGGTTCCCCTTTCCTTAATTAGTGCCCTTCATATTTTTGACCAGGTACCACATTTATTTGGCAGGATAAAATTCCTCTCACTTCCCCAAGTTATGTTTCTTTTCCCCTAGTTTAGTAAATAGATTAGTGTTATTAGAGTTGGTGAATTTTGAAAGGTGTCTAGATGGGAATTTCCATCATGATTCTCCTGGCCTCTCTGACTCTTAGACCTCTACATTCACTCCAGGGCAGGAGAGGAGAAATGAGAAAACGCAGGATCAGGTCTGCCACTGTGTTTCCATTAACCTGAGTGGTCCCTTCACAACCTCGGAAGTGCAAAGAGTGAATGATGGCCCAAGTGGGGCAGGACAGATCGATTCGGTAATTTTTACTCACTGTTTCTCCGCAGCCCTAACTGGCTATTGATTGGATGAGCTGGAGATGGGTAGTGCCTCTGGGACCTTAGAGCGACGGAGAGAAAATTCCCTCCCTCCACGCAGCAACACCTCCAGGCTCTTATAGTCATTCACTTTCCAGAGAAGAGTAAAACAAAACTTAACAATGAAGTCATCTGAAGAGAAATAAATTTCATTCTCCAACAGGAAAGTGAACTTACTTTAGTGCTTATTCAACTTTCAGATTCCAGTGACATATTTACACCAATAAATAAACAAACAAACAATAAAACATTTTATAGAGGTTCATAAAGTTGCAAAGTGGGTGAGGTTTTTTAAGGTCATTTCATCTAAAAAACTGAAGCCGACAGTTAATAATACATTTGCCCCAATGCTTGGAGTCATTGGGAGTAAACTTGTTTTTCTAATTCCCAGTCTAGCAACCTCTATTCTCAGAAAAAGTATTCTCTCTCCTAACACAGCCACAGAGAGACAAACTCAGCTCTGGCTTGGATCTTGTTATGCCATCTTAGGTCCCCTAAAACTAATGCAGCCACCTATTTCCAGTGTGAAGATCTATCCAACTTCATGGATGCCAGACAAGAGAAATGAAAAGAACCTAAGATTACTAACACTGCTCGACCAAAGTACTAAGTCTTCAGCTTGCCTACCTACAGAACCTCTGCTTGCCACGGTTAGAAATATCCATAAGGTTGAAGACCATTTAAGACAAGATTACTTCTCTTTTCAGCTTAAATAGTACTAATTTAAAGAATTCTTCTCCTCAACCTTATGCTTTCTTCTTTTCCTCCATTGGACAAGCCATCCATGCAGGCTCCTGTAAGGAATGGAGAGCATCATGGGGTTCAGCTGGAGGAAAAGTCTAGAGTTTGCTGTAGCTGCTTGAAAAATGTAAACTAGTTATGAACCTGGCATGCTCAGTTAATGTCTGCTGCTGAAATGAACGGGATCTCTGATGATGCAGACACATGGGAAATTCTCCAGGGATGAGATTCTTTAGAGATGGAAAGGCTAGAGAGATTTGTTCAATGGCATTACAAGTTTGCAATGGAGAATAACATGGAGGTCAGTAAGTTTTTCTAGGTCAGTGGTTCTCACCACAGGTGGTTTTGTGCCCTGGGAGCATGTCCCACCAGGGGATATCTATCCACATTTGGGTATATTTTTGGTTAGTAAAACTTGAGAGAGGTACTGTTGGTATCTAGCGGGTAGAAAACAGGGCTCCTGCTAAACATCCTCTAATGCACAGAACTGTCCCATGCAGCAAATTATACTGTCAAACATCTAATAATTCTTAGATTGAGAAATCCTGTTCTAGATTCTCTGTATTCAAATGGATCTCAAAATCCTATCATTTTCAAAGAGTATCTTGTATTCCACCCAACAGAGGATTAGTTCAAACAGAGAATGGCTCAGGCAAAGGAATTTTTTGGGTTTTGGTTTTTTGGCAGGACTTCTTAATGTTTGATTTTACTACAGCATAATGTAGATCATAAGACTGTCAGAAAAGCTTGCAAGAGAGGTCACTGAAAGATTGAAGGTCATCATTAGAACTCAAGGATGGTGATTTGCCTCTTGGAAATTTAATTTAATAACATTGCATTTGTTCCTTGATTTTTATGGTAAATGGGAATATTACCATCCTTGCTCCTCTTGCAAATTTATGGGTCATGCTTCTCTTTCTTCCCAAATGTCTGTGAGCACATAGGGTGTAGTATTTAATTTCTGGCTGGTGATGTCCCAGCTCTCCTTTTACCCAGATACCCTGACAAGTGACCTTCTATATAGTGGAGGTTCTGTTCCCATAGTGGATGCAAGTTGAGTGTCTTTATTTCAAGGTACTGAGATGTTGAATTTTGTGTTATTTCAACCTATCCTAGGTTTATTATGAGAAATAACAAATGGGTTATTTTGAGTTGCAAGTGCAACCCAGTGAAATTAATGTTAAAGTTGTAAAGTTAATTTAAATTGAAGCCTTAACAATTTCATTAACAAGAATACGAAACTTGTCTATTTTACCCCCATTGTGCATCAAGTAATTTGTCTGCTTTCATTTCCCAGATAGTTATTGATCACCAACTATACAATTGATAAAATGCTAGGTACTAACAATTGAGGGTTTGTCTGGTTTACTCACTGTGATCAACTAAGCTTCTACTGCATTGGTCAGCATATAAGAGGCTTCAGTGAATACCTGCTGAATAAATAAGTGGCTACAAGTTTTAACAACCTAAATTCAGGGAACTGTGAGCTTGTGGGGCTGAGAGGATCCTTTCCTCCCGATCAGTATTATCTCCATCATCTAGATGGAGTGTGTGTGTGTGTGTGTGTGTGTGTGTGTGTGTGTGCGCTTTAGAGTACAGCAGTGTTAATAAATAAAGACTCTTTCTTCAATACATCTCTATTTGAGAGAGTAAGAGAAGCCCCAAGAGAGTCACTCCTCAAACTGGGAGTGCCTCTCCATTAATTTGGAGATATCCACCCTCTCACATCAGAAAGTTTCTCAACTGATGGATGAATGAGTACCTAAAGCTGTTGGGGCTGGAGAAAGATGTGGGAGTGAGATGATAGATTTGAGAGAGGCGATTCCAATGCTGCAGACCACCTTTGGAGCTATAGTGGCAAGCAGGTAATTCAATAGGTAGGTAGCTGTCCTGTCCATGCTAACCACCCCCAAAATGTCATTTACTAAATTTGGGAAAGACTAATCTCAATGGCAGTGCATGTTTGCATGTGTGTGTGTGTGTGTGTGTGTATGTGTGTGTGTGTGTGTATGTGTGTGTGTGTGTGTGTGTGTGTATGTATTTGCATGCACATAGGGGTGTTGATTAAAACCCATCTGGAATCTCTTGACAGGGAATTAGACGGATCAATCCTATCTCACTTAAGTCTCTCTTAAGTACTATCAGATGTTCCTCATGTGGATACTCGCCCATAAAGGGTTGCTATTATTAGTCAATGTAGGAAGAGAAGAGGAGGTTTGGTTTTGTTTTGTTTTTTAAAGAGCATTAAATTCAATATTAAAGTAAATTTTAAAACAGTTTTATCTGGGTCTTAAGAACTGGAAGTTTGGGGCACCTGGGTGGCTCAGTTGGTTAAGCAACTGCCTTCAGCTCAGGTCATGATCCTGGAGTCCCGGAATGGAGTCCCACATTGGGCTCCCTGCTCCATGGGGAGTCTGCTTCTCCCTCTGACCTTCTCTCCTCTCATGTTCTCTCTCACTCTCTCTCTCTCTCTCTCAAATAAATAAAGAAAATCTTAAAAAAAAAAAAAGAAGAACTGGGAGTTTGCTCTTATAACAGTTGAAATTAATGGCAAGTTACAGAAGTGAACAGAGTTTTAGAGGAAGCTCCTAACCAAATGAGAAAGTGTTGAGTTGGTGTCAGTTATTGGGAAAATTATGTCTCACTCTAGTAAGTTGAGAATCCTAAATAAATCCCTCTCAAAGAAAAAGATAGTCCTTGCTGATGAGATGCTTACATCTAGTAGGGTGAAAAAGACAGAAATGTCAGCGTGACATGAGAGCAGGGCTATGGGGATGCACTAGCAGCAGGGGAGCTCAGAGTATTTACACTTAGACTGGGGAGGAACAGGAAGATTTCCCGAGAAGACAGCATGGTGAGAACTAAAGTTTTAAGGATGAGTAAGAGTTAGCCAGGCAAAGAATTTGGGGAAGTACATTCAGGGCAGTTAAACAGCATGACTTAAAGCATAGAGCTGTGAAACAGCATGTCGTGTGAGGAAAACAGCAAGCCATTTGATTCCAAGTGCATAAAGTAAGAGGCAGGACATGGCAGGAGAGAAGGTGAGAGAGTTTGATAGGTCATGAGAGCTAGACAGTGCAGAATAGTAAAATGTGAGGATTTTATAGGCAACAAGTTTCCACTGCAAGGTTCTAAAGCAGGCAAGTCACATGATCAGGTCATATCTGAGACAGAATATTAGTGGTAATTTCTTGGAGAATGGATTGGAAGGCAAAGGCAGCAGACAAGCACTCATTATTAAGGCCCATTATTACACAAGGAAAGTCTAAACCAAAGGGATGACAGCACGGCTTGAGGAAAGATTATAGATCTATAAACAATTTAGTAGATAAATTTATTAGGAGATTTTGAGATTTTGAAGTTGAGGTAAGGAAAAGGAAGAATTTGATATTGTATCCCAAGTATAGTATTGTTTTTTACATTGTATTTGGATAACTGTTCTATCAGAGATAGGTCATACAAAGGCAGGGACAATTTAATAGGGAAGGGCAAGTTCATGCCAGGTTTGAGATAGTTTTGAAGATATCCAGCAGGTAGTCAGATCTATAAGTCTGAACTACAGATGTTGGCACTAGAAATACACAAATAGGAGTCATAAATGTTGGTTGGTAATGAAAACTATGAAAGTGGGAAAAAAGTCTTCAGGGAGTATACGTGGAGTGAGAATGACCACAGGTCAATGTGGAGAGACATTGAAGAGGAGACCCACAGATGACTGGGAAAGACAAGTCAAAAAGAGAGAAAATGATTTCCTAAATACAAATAAAAGAATGGTGATATTATCACTGCTCTAATAGATCAAGAAAGATTTTTTTTTAAATGTCCACCAGCTTTAAAATTAGAAAGTCATTGGTTGCTGTGGCAAACAGTTTCCGTGGACTGACAGGGACAGCGTATTTGAAGAAACATGCTGGTAAAGGGAAAAGAGTGATAAGATGATAAGAAGGGGATTTAAGTTCCACGGAAGTCTCTTTGTAATTGCTTTTTTTCCTTGGTGGGGGCAGGGCGTTGTTTAGAGACATTATACACATTTGAAAGCTCAGGAGAAAGCCAAGAAAAATCCTAGAGGACATGTATGAAATAAAGAGAGGGAGTCCGAGTCATGATCGGCTCTCCAGAGGAGAAGTATACCATCTTCTCTGAAGGACAGGTATTGCGAGAGCTAATAATTCATGCTTGCAGATTCACATTTCCCCGGAATCTAGAGGTTCGGCTGTAGAGGGTAAGGTTGGGGGAGTCAAGGGGTTTTGAAGATAAAGGGCTAGTTTTGAAAGAAGTGGAAACAGAAGCTGACTAAGAAGACAAAAGATTGTCCAAAGATCAGAGGAACTAACTAACTGTTCCTCTCGAATACAATTTTGGATTGAATACAATTTGGGGTGAATACAATTTTATAGCTATATGAATGTTTAAACTGGGGCAGTTCTCTAGCAAAGTTGAGCACGTGCATTAGAGTAAAGAAGATGAGAAGGAAGATTAATTCAGGAAGATTAATTCAGGATTGCAAGTTTGTCCATTAGGTGTCTGGACAGGTAAAGGTACAAGGCATTAAGGGCATTGGTGAAACAGTAGTGGAAATGGTCAGTGATAGAATCCATGCAATGGAGGAAGGATGGCAAATATTGGAAAGTCGAGCTCAGCTGGGATGGGCGGGGGGCTGGGATCAAGAACTGGTTGTTTCCATAAAAGCTGTTGGGTAGGGGCAATAGGATAAAAATAGGAATAGAATGTTGTAGCTCGAGCATGACATATCTTTGCTTGCACTTCAGATGGGAACAGATTTTAGTTTAACTTCAATGGATGGCATTAGCTGTAATAAGTTGTGTGTTTTTGTGCCCATATTATAATAACAACAACAAAAAAGGATTTGAAGAGGTTTTTTTTTTTTTTTTATTTCTTTTTGGATTTTTTTTTTCAGTGTTCCAAGATGGATTTGAAGAATTTAAATCACTTGTCTAACTTGAAACAGCCAGTAGGCAACAGCTGTGTTTGATTCTTAGTCTTTCTGACTCCAAAGCCTCTGTACTATGAGCATGTTGTTCTCCACTCTCTGGCTTTGCAAATACTGAAATCAAGGTATGCACCTTTCTTCTACAAGTTTGTACTGTTTTAATCTGTAAAATAATCAATACAGTTCTGACAACTGGTTGTTTAAATTACTTTGTTTTCTTTTGTATGTAATTGTTGATGTTTGTGCTTGGTTCCTTTGAATCTGAGTCTTTGATTTGGGAACACCCTCATAGATGTTAGTGTCAATTTTATTCTGGAGATACACAGCTCAAAAACATTTTGCTAATGACACTGTGTTAAAAACATCAATGAGGTTTATCTTGGTTTCAGAATTATATGTGATTATAAGATAGTAAGATGGTAAAAGCAAGACGTTTTCATTCAAATTATGCAATATGGAGATATTTTATTTATGTTTTACCAAAAATTATGTTTAACTGAGTTCCCAAATGGTCTTCTTGTAGAATATATACTGGGTATTTATAAAATCACAGAGATCCACTGAGTCCATCCAACTATCCAGTTAATTAGAATGCCCCTCAGCTTACTAAGTGGGGCTGGATGAGAATCTTTTTACTTATGAAGGTGTGGAAACTAGGTTTCCTCAATATCAATATTAATATCAATACTAGAATTCACATTCAGTTTAACTAATTTTTTTAAAGTCATTCCTTTTGCCTGACTTACAATTACTTGGATCATAGTTTCCCAAATTTACAAGTGTACTTGCATTTTTGTAATTGAATTTCAGAATTTCCTTTAAAAATATGAGCATTTTTTACATTTTTAGGAGTATAAATACATTTTTATTTTCTCACAAGGTTAAATTTGGTCTTGTTTGTGATATTTTATTATGTCCTGGTGATTTTTTTTATGAACATATAATGTATTATTTGCTTCAGGGCTACAGGTCTGTGATTCATCAGTCTTACACAACTCACAGCACTCCTCATAGCACATACCCTCCCCAATGTCCATCACCCAGCCACCCCAACCCTTCGATCCCCCTCCCCTCCAGCAACCCTCAGTTTGTTTCCTAAGATTAAGAGTCTCTTATGGTTTCTCTCCCTTTCTGGTTTCATCCTGGTGATTTTTACAGCATTTACTTCATACTGATATGTCTGTTTTTAGTTAACTTTAGTGTCAAGATCCTAGTAAAAGTAACCCATCAGAAAAATGTTCTGAAACCAAGTTGTTAATATTATTTGTTTGCAGAGAACTTTTAGCTGTAACACACTTCCTAATTTAAATAAACTCCTTTATTTTTTAAATTAAATTGTTTATAAAAAGAAAATGCAAAAGTATGGTTAAACCTTTAAGTATTAGGTCATTAAAAATCCATTCTTGCCTTCCTGCCCATAACTACATCTTTTTTCAGACCTGTCACCCTTTTCATTTAAGCACTTAGCTCTCTTCTAATGAATGAATTGGCATTTCATATTACCTTATTATCCTATAAAACAAAATGCATACTCAATAATATTAACGGTAATTTCTCATAAAGACACATTATCGATCCGGGTGCTACCTGTAAGCATTGAAAATTGCAGCCTGCACACAGAGCCTTTCACATCTGGGCCTGAAGAATTAAAGAAAAATTAAATTTGACAGCAGTAAATTCACAGGCACAATCTAGGCCCCAATTTATATGCAAAATGAAATGCTTTATGAAAATGTCTTCTATTTTCTCACGGAGATTTGGGAAAAAAGATTTCACTAGATGCTTCTTTCTTTAATATCCCTCTACTTAAATATTATACTGCAGTCACTGCAGACTCTCTTTGATGTATAAATAATCAAGTTAAATTATGTGCAGCAAGGAGACTAGTGCTCTGCCATTCTTATTTTACAAAGTAATTTCTACCCTAGAGGGTCAAATTTCCCTGACAAATTCTTAATTACTATGTTGCAACAGAAGCAGAATCTATTTGTGCATAAATCCTGGGCATTCCCATGTGGCAAGTAACTAATATTACCAACCATTTCACTTGGCCTGTTCACTGAACTCCATAATTAGATAATACTTTTGATGATGGTACATTTGAAGTCTTAATCCATTTAATTTTTTATGAGATTTTTTTTATTTTAATAGGGATATGTTAGTGACCACTACCTATTTAAAAATCATTAAAATTCTGTCCACAGCAGTAATAAAGATTAAAGATTACTAATATGGCATTCATAACCTTGCTGGTTTTCCAGAAATCCAGGGCTTAAGGTAAATGTTAAAGGTCATTTAATATGTTAGTCACTAATTATAATCCTGGGTAATAGGTTCCTTTTCTAATTATCATGGTATAAAAGTTCTATTGTTTGGGTCTATGCTTCTTATTTTTATATTTAGCTTTTTTGGGGATGAGTAATCCAGGAATTAAGCTCCCGAACATTGATGAAAGTAGGTAATACTTGATGATTAACTGGATAAAAGCTTATATTTGAATGCTGTATGATATTTTGCCTTGAAGTTACTTACAGAAGATGCAGCGTCGTTTTTCTAGCATGAGGTTCAGGGAAAAGGTCACTGCAAGATTAATGCACCCATATTTTAATATCAAACTATGACAAAATTGATAACAGCCTTTTGGTACTCCTGCCAAAACATTAAGAAGAAAGCTTGAACAACCTGAAACATGAGGAAAACATTTCTTAAAAAGTGAACTAGGTTTTGTCTATCTTCAACCTAATAATAATAGTGCAGAATTATCCAATTCACATGACAATAAATTGTTCACTCTCATTTAAACGCACACACATGCACATGCATACACATAACATCCCAGAATCTAGAGTAGCCGTCTGAAAGACAATCACTAGCTGATTTCTCAAGTAATATTCGAGGATCATCATGAGCTAAAACCAGGATGGACTAATAAAAACCCATCAGATTAAAAAAAAAAAAAAACACATCAGATTTTAAAAAGTAATAACTTTTTACAAAACCCTGATTGTCTTGACATTTTCCCTCTACTTGTACATTTACTTGAGCATACCTGGTTTGAAATTATTACACAGGTTCTACTTACATAATGTGTTCATTTTGAGTTATTGCATTATGCATATATATCTTGCCCTCTTTTTGGAAATAATTTGCATTACCAACCTCTTCAGTCTTATTCATATGTTCTCAGTCTTTGCATTTGTTCTTGCAGGAAATATTTAGACAATTCACTAATATATTGGATGTTTCTTAGGTGGTTAGAGCTTGTGAAAAGCCTTAGGAATATTTTATAAAAACTCTATCAGTAGATATATTTGCTTAATTAATTTATAATTGTGTATTGAGCACTTGCTATGTTGTAGACACATAAAGATTTCTGCTATCATGAAACTTATTCTACTGATGTGACATAGGCAATAGACTATATATATAGAATATATACATATACACACAGATACATATATATATTTCATGTATAGAGAGATATGTACAATTTGTCAAAAGGTAAAAAGTACTAGGAGAAAAAGTAAAACACATGTAGAATATAGGGATTAATGATTAGTGATGATTAGGAAAAAGGATTCTATTTTAATTTGAATAATATAAGAAGGTCACTGAGAAAGTAACCTTTGGCCAGAGACTAATGGAAGGGACTCAGGTATATCAGATATCCTGGGAAGAGCAAACAACAAGTCAAAGTGCTCTGAGGCAGGAGTGTACCTGTTTTGTTAGAAAAACAGCCTGGAAATGACTGTGGTTGGAAGGAAGTGAATAAAGTAAGATTAAAAGATTTCTTTTGAAAAGTATTAGAGTCAGGTAATAGGATCTTTAGGCTCTAGTAGAAACTTTGACTCTTTCTCCTGTGTAGATGAAGGCCATTTGAGTATTTTAAATAAGAAGCAAAGTAAGTCTCCTTGGGTTTAAAACCATGAACCCCAGCTTCTGGATTGAAAATCTGCTAATGGAAATACAAAGCAGAGGCAGGAACACTAGTTAAGGAACTTCAGAAATGCATTCAATCGAAAGGTGGTAGCAGATTGGAACAGGGGATTCTTCCAGATGTTGAGAGTCAAATTCTGTATGCTTTGAAATTAGAGCAAAGGAACATGGTAACTGATGAGATATGGACTGTGAGGAGAGGCAGTAGTCAATAATGACTCTAATATTGGCCTTTAACAGTGTGGCTTTCATTTATAACCCCAACAAAATTATTTCCAGTATGTTGTGAATGAAATACATTTAAGGGGAAATGGGAATAAAAGAATCAGAGATATAAAAATACAAGCCACTCTATAAGAGTTTTGCTACTAAAAGTAACCAAAAGAATGGAGTGGAAGCTAGAGGGACAGAGAGGTTGAGGAAGTTTCCTTTTTAACCTGGAAGAAATTACAGCACATGTGTATGGTTCCTGCTCACTGGAATGATCCCATACAGAGGTAAAATTCATGGTCACCTGATTTAATGGTTATGAATTTAAAGTGAGACAGTGAACCATGTCCAGGTTCAGAGGGTCTGATATAATTCAGGTGGCAAGTACACTTTAACTATGATTAGAGGCTAACCAGGAGAGGGTGACCAATTGAAGGGGGGACAAGAAAGCTGTCAGTGTTTGCACACAGAAGATCTAATGTGGGAATGTAGAATTTAGACAGGGTTAGGAGAATAGGAAGGGTAGGAAGATGCATATACATAGTGTCATAACTACCTGTGATAGATATTCCCTTATAGTCAAGGGAATAGAACATATGAATGCATAGCTTAATGATCCTTTGTAGCAGGAAGGTTTTCTTAGAAGCAGGCGAGTAATAGGACTGGGGAAATTATGGAAACTCATCCAAGGGGGGGGTGGGGGTGGAAGCACAGTGGTAAACACCAAGAGGCGGGGAAAATGGAGAACCACCACAAGTGTCAGAGCATTAGAACAGACCACCCAGAGAAAGAAAGGCTCCGTTTTATGTTTTTTCAATTAATATTATGACATTAACGCAAAGCCAAACTAGAGTTGATGTCGCAGGTCAGGTTTTACACAGGGCTAGTTCTCCACGTGTGATGTGTACAGTAGCCCAGGCCCCAGTTTCAGAATGGCCTTGTACTTAGTGTAATTCTCTGCTATGCAAGTCTTGAGACTTGTAGCAGTTTTTGTACAAGGATGTTTTGTGGTATCCCACAAGGGGCAAGATCAAGTCCCCAACCCAAAATCGATGCAGATATTGAAACTGATGATGCCACACATGTACCAAGAGGATAGGAAAAGTTCTGTTACTCACATAATAATATTGTGGGGGGGGGTTGTTTGTTTTTGAGAGCAGGATAACTTCCCAGGCAGGTCCAAAATGGCTTGAATCATCCAAGATGGATGAATGAGGGGCAAATGGC
The DNA here is from genome assembly GCA_003697995.1 of Taxidea taxus jeffersonii. Classification (NCBI taxonomy): domain Eukaryota; kingdom Metazoa; phylum Chordata; class Mammalia; order Carnivora; family Mustelidae; genus Taxidea; species Taxidea taxus. Next base: position 16,189 of record RCUC01168396.1, on the reverse strand, counting down.
TTGATTTAGTTTTTATTGTGATTAGGAGACAGGCTGGTTGGGGTGCCTGGGTGGCTCAGTCAGTTAAGTGTCTGCCTTCAGCTCAGGTCATGATCCCAGAGTCCTGGGATCTGGCTGAGCCCAGTATGGGTTCCCTGCTCAATGTGGAGCCTGCTTCTCTCTCTCATTCCCTCTGCTCCTCCTCCTACCCCTTCCCCGCCGCACCACGCTCCTGCTCTCTCACATGTGTGCGCTTTCTCTCTCTCCCAAATAAATAAATAAAATCTTTAGAAAAAAGAAAAAGAAAGAAAGAAATAAAAGGAGACAGACTGGTATGAGAATCTTCACAGCAGAGTGAGTTTGCTTGACTGGCACTTTCCCATCTGGTGCCTTGAGAGAGAAGGCAAGCTTTCTTATTGGCTTTTCTTACTATGGGGCTTGAAAGACATCAGCAATCAATTATACATAATGCAGTCAGTCTCTATTAAAAGAGGTTTTCAGGATTCCATCTTGCACTGACCCCACACAGTATGTGGCCAGTCCTGGTTTTATAGAAGCAGATTTCTGAGACAAAGTTTTTTATTTAAGGATTCACTACTGTGAAGGGAAGGGAGAAAGCAAGATGGGGCAGAAGGGATCAGAGTGCCTCAGATGTCCAACAAAGCTGTTCCCCATCAACATTCCCTGTGTGGGGCAAGTAGCCATGCTTTTATTTCCTCATGTGCTCATTTACAGAGGTGGAATGGCACACCCTTCAGAGCCAGGGGGCAAATGCTTCTCTGAAGGGAGATCTGGGCATATTTGTCCACACCTACCAGAGCTGGGCAAATATTACATATCTTGGTAATTGTCATAGGTTTTGAATACAAATCAAAATATTTGATTATTTTTCGTGACTTGAATATAAATCGGTCTGAATATAAAGGTTTTAGAGGCACCCATATTAATAGGTCCCTAGATGGGGTATAAGATTGTTGTCAAAGAAGTACCATTCAGACTTCATCTCCATCCTTTGTTAAACATATAACTTACCAGATATGGAATGTTCCACTTCTTTCAGTGTTAGCTTTTTTTAAGTGCAGAGAATAATAATACAAATATATGGTGTTTTGAGGAATAAAACATGTGAAATTACTGTTGAAGAATGACATGTACATGTCATTCTTTCATGTACATGTTAGTTGTTATTTTCATAAGAACTTCAAAGTATAAACCTCATGACCTATCTCCAGGCTGCTCAAAATTCTGTTCTTTGGTAGTGGAAGAGTTTTATAATTTGAATTGATTCAGCAAATTGCACTTTATTTTGCCCTTTTTATTAATAACTTTTTAAAGAGCAAATTATACTTATGCTAAAACTTCTTTGCTTATTGTTAAAAAAGAAACAGGCCCAAATGGAGTCCCTTGTGCTAAGCCCAGGTCACCAATCTGAGACTTAATACCCAACTTAATTAAGTTTCAACCTTTCCCTGGAGAAGAATTTTAACCAGTCAATCTGAAATTACCTGGTCAGCACTAGTGAGGTAATCTGCCTGAAAGACCACCTACCCCCCACCCCCCACTCCACAGTCCCCTAAAGGAAGGTGACTTTGCCACAAACAATCCACTCTGTTATTAACTTCCTTGCCACACCCCCTTCTGCCAATAAGCTTTCCATTTTGTACACCCCCTTAGTGCTCCTTTGTATCTGCTACTTGAAATGCTGCCTTATTTTTTGAATCATTGAATAAAGCCAATAAGATTTTTAAAATTTACTCAGTTGAATTTTGTTTTTTAAGGCCACTAGTAAGTACATATTTTATATCTACTTTATTTAACAAACTCAACTGAGATCATGCATAGATGATCACCAACAGAAAAAAAAAAAAGAAGTTTTAAATAGATCAGAGTGTATTTCTTGTTTTCTTTTTTTTTTAATAAAAATTTTATTTTGGGGGGGTGCCTGGGTGGTTCAGTGGGTTGGGGCCTCTGCCTTCGGCTTGGGTCGTGATCCCGGAGTCCTGGGATGGAGCCCCTCATCTGGCTTTCTGCTCGGCAGGGGGCCTGCTTCCCTTCCTCTCTCTCTGCCTGCCTCTCTGCCTACTTGTGATCTCTTGTCTGTCAAATAAATAAATAAAATATTTTTAATTTTTTTAAATTTTTTTATTAACATAGTCTGCATTATTTACTTCAGGGGTATAGGTCTGTGAGTCATCAGTCTTACACAATTCACAGCACTCACCATATCACATACCTTCCCCAATGTCCATCACCCAGCCACCCTATCCTTCCCTCTCACCAACCCCCAGCAACCCTCAGTTTGTTTCCTGAGATTAAGAGAGTGTTTTTTAGTGTTTTCAAAAAGGGTTATTGATGTCTTATATAAGGTATCAAGGTTTTATTTGTTTTCTCAAATTGCATTGAAAGAATACTTCTGTTTAAATTCTGTTTCTTCTTTTTATACTGCCATTTATGGGTTTTTGAGGGGTTTTTGAAGATGAATTCCTGTGTATTTGACATTCTCCACAGCTCTGAATTTCTTATACTCTAATGACAAATAAAAATGGAAAGAAAGTTTGAATCCTCACCCGGGTCACCAAGGACAAATTATAGTTCCAATTTAGTTAGGGCGCTACCTCAACTGCATACAGACTAGTCTTCAGTTCATACTTAAAACACTTATTTTAAGTGACTAGAAAATGAAATAAACAAGTCCCAAGTCTGAATGATAAAACTCTGAAATTTGCCCCCTAATTCTCTTGTAAACTGGGTTGTGTAATCTCATGATGTTTCTGGAGGTTTAAAAAGAAAGATCCATTGCATCATAATATTGTGTATACTTCTTTCAGGTTCTCATTTTTTTTTAATTGAAGTCTTTAGATAGGGTTGAATGTTTAAAATTAAAATGTTTTATCACTTCAAATTCTGTGGCTGTTCCTTTTCTTATACGGTTCAGTGTCATGCAGGCAAACCCTGTCCCAATTACAGAGGAACAGATTTGTCATTCCTGGTCTCTGAAATAGCTTGATATATAATTGGAGATAGAAAGTGTATATATTTGTATTTATGTGGGATTGGAAATGCTAAGTAGAATGGTACTCACACTCTTGATAGGGATCTTTAATAGGAAAATGATCATTTTAGAACCTGATCCCTGAGCCTATTTCTCCATTGCCTATTTGTTTATTGTAAAACTTATTTAAGAAAATATTTAGCTTCCTGACATTTTGAAATAAGCTAAGATCTTACTTGGGTATTCAGCACCACAGTGCAGGAATATTTGAAAATGTCTAGGAAAAAAAAGGAAAAAATATTACCATTTTCCTCAATTCCTCCTTCTTTTCTCCCCTCTTGTTACATTGTGTTAGGTATAGATGTCATATTTAATCCCTGGCTAAAAAGTGTAAAATATCATACTATTAAATTAAAATGATAGAAAGTGTGCCCTTCCTGAGTGCCCATCCTTCTGACAAAGCCCTGCACCAAACATGAATTTTTAAATGAAAGAAATATTTTATTTGACCTTCCTTATGCCTAAAAATCTATACCCTTCCTTATGCCTAAAAATCTATACCTTGATAAAAAGAGAGAGAGAAAGAGAATGAGAACCATTAAGAATGCAAGCAGAAAGGTAACTTAGAAAGTATAATTGTATTTGATTCATTTGATACTCAAAGAAAAGTTGGCCCTATTATCAATGTTCTTAACTTGATACTTACTCTACCCCTTCATAGCTGTTAAAAAGATTAAAAGTCATGATCACAGCACTTGAAAAGAACAATGCAAGTTCATTTTGGCTAATCTGATATCTTAAAATAGACTATCATAAAACTCACTCCAGAAAGATGAGAATCTATTTTTAAATGCTTCTGAAAAAAAAAAAAGCAGTATATCTTCCTCAGTTTATCTGTCCTGACCAAGAAGAAAAAGACTGCCTAATTCTAAATCTAATTTTTAATTCTGTTATTTAATCTGATACTTTTATGCTGGATCTTAGTGAAAATACGAACTTACTGCTCTCAAACTCTCATTTTCTTTCAGTTTTTCCTCTTTCTCTTATGTGCTTACTCAAAGCATGGTCCTTGCACAATTGACATCAAAACACCTCATTTGTTTGTTAAAATGCAGATTTCTACAGGTCAAAATATTTGGAAGTACAACAGAAAACCAACCTTTTGAATTTTTTTAAAAAATAGTTAATGATCTAATATGTTTTTTCAAAGATTTTTATTTATTTACTTGAAAGAGATCACAAGTAGGCAGAGAGGCAGGCAGAGGGGGGGGGGGAGGCAGGCTCCCTGCTGAGCAGAGAACCCAACGTGGGGCTCTATCCCAGGGCCATGGGACCATGACCTGAGCCAAGGGCAGAGGCATCAACCCACTGAGCCACCCAGGCGCCCCGAACTAATATTTTTTTATGCTTAGAGCCATTTTGTACTGATTACTCATAAATTTGCCCTAACCCTTTATTATCATAATTACAATTTTACCATAGATTCTCATCAAATTATTCACCTCCTTAAACGATTCATCACATTTTGATGATACCAAGCATCTTAGACTTAGAATTTTGTTATAATTGGTCAAAATAGTTATTCTGCTCCATTGGATCTATAAAGTCATTCAACAAATCCAACATATATCTGTTGAGCACTTTTTCTAGTGTTCTATACAGCAATAAAACAAATAAACAATAATCCATCCCCTTGTGCAACTTACTTTCTAGTAAGGAAGGGCACAGGCAATAAATAAATAAATAAATAAATAAAAAATGTAAGACGATAATAAGTACTAAAGAGAGTGACAATGCTAGAAGGGGGTTGCAATTTTTTGCCCAGGGAACAATTTTTTCACATTTTTTTTAAAAGATTTTTTAAAATATTTTATTTATTTATTTGAGAGACAGCAGAAGTGAGCGAGATCACAGAGGAAGAGGGAAAAGCAGATTGGATGCTGAGTGAAGAGCCCAGTGCAGGGGTGATCCCAAGACCCCGAGATCAGGACCTGAGCTGAAAGCAAATGCTTAACTCACTGAGCCCCCCAGGCACAGTCACATTTTGGTAAATGAAAAAAATTTAAACAAGATGAGGTGAAACAGTGAACCAAACAGTTGTCTGGGAAAAGAGCACCCACAACAGCAAAAGAACAATTATGATGGCTCTCTGATAGAAGTACTATGCCCAGTGTGCTGGAGTAATAACAAAGGAGCTGAGATTGGAGAGAAGTAAGCAAAAGAAAAGTAGATGTCCTTGGAAAGACCTTGGGGATCCAGACTGGGTAGGGGCTTGTGTGAAGGGCAGAGCCATTGGCGAGTTTTAAGCAGGTAGTGACCTGGTTTCATCAAGTTTGAAAGAATTCGTTTCTCTGCTCTATGTAGAACAGATTGCAGAAGGAGCATGGACACAAGTAGGAGAACCCACAGAAATTACTGCAATAATACGAGGGAGGAATGATGATGGCTTGGACAAGGGTTACAGTGTGATTCTGGATGTATTTTATAGATTCAGTAGTATATTCTGATTATTTCTATATGGAGAATGAGAAATAAGAGTCATGTTTCCTCCAAGGTACTTTTGGCCTGAAAACTTGAAGGGTTTGCATTTAGTCAAAGAACACTACAGGTGGAATCAGTTTAGAAAGATCAAAAGATCCATTTCCAACATGTTAAGTCTAGGAATTCTATGAGACATTCAAGTGGGAAAATCAAATATCCAGATAGAAATAGGCGTCTTCCAGCCAAAGGAAAAGTTCATACTGGATCATATAGAGGAATTTAAAAGCATCAGACTGGATTAAGTCAAGAACAGAAAGACAAAAGTTGCCCAAGGAAAGTCTCTGGAGAAATTCGTTTCAGAATTCTGGTGCCAAAGCAAGGAGTGAGGGCCCTCACCCACTGTTTTAAATATTATTTAAATATGAATATATATACATACATATGTGTATATATAGTTTATATATATTTATATAAAGTATATGTATATGTTTGTATATATAATATTTATATATATATATATATAATTAGGATTACATGTCAACATATTTATGGCAACTTGTATCTTATTTATTTTCCCTTAACTCAGTTGAATTTTTCTATTTTTGTAACAGCCAAATGCAATATGTACAAAACTAAGCAAACATTTTCTACTACAGACCACTTTCTCCCAACTTGTGTGACACTATTAATAGCAGCATAGTAATACTTCAAAAAGCCTAATTTTCTGAGGACTGTTTAATTGGAATAAAATAAACCAAAATCCATTAGTGGATCCTCAAAATACATGAAGATTTTAATGTATGTCAATAATATGGGCAAAATAATGACTTGTATCAACAATGCAATATGTTAATTCTACTTAAAAATGTAGTAACTTACCATCTTTAAAACTATTCCCATCCAAGTGGTTAAAATACATTTTAAGAAGCAAAGTACAAACTCTTACTTATCCAAAATTCTCAGCTGTACAGAATAAAACACTTTCAAGTATTATCTTGCCCCAGACTGCAGATTAAAATTTGCTAGTAACTTAAATAATAAAATTTAATTCAAATATTCATGGACATGTTCACATTTATTATTTCAACTGTTTAATTTTCCTCTGTGTGCATGTATTAATTAATTAATGTGCTGGCCTTCCTGTGTGATGACTTTCTTAGAAAGGTAGAATTATTAATAAAGAATATTTCTCTTGCTTTAGCATATTTAGGGCAAAGACCAAATGCTTGAAATATTTAAACTTATTTTAGCTTATGACAAGCCTAAAAAGAGCAGGAAATGTGTCCCAGATGCATTATATAAGATAAAAATTGAGAAAGCAGTGACACAAAACCTAGGCAAGAAAGAAAAAAATGCACACATACAAAAATAATTTTTAAAAGTCCAGTTCCTTTTAACACTAGGATAACTAAAGAGTAAAACATCCTCTTCCCTCCTTCTTCTCCTCATGACGATTAGTTGAGTAGAATCAAAACTTCAGAATAAACATAAGGACATACAACCACTTGAAGAAAGGAAAAATTCTGCCTTAGTTTAAAAACTGTTACTGTAATCCAAAAGGATCACATCTTTTGTTAAAAAATACATTAGCAAAATGTTTGGGGGGAAAAACCATACTTTAATAGTCTATAATAAACTACTGATTTCTACATACTATCCTCATGAATTGAAATAATCCTTATTTGAAAAAGTGATTTGAGGAAACTCTATCTTCTGTTGTTCAAAATCTTAACTCTGTAAGAACATTCTTCTCCCTACAGATATGAACTAGGTCAGTTATCCATTAGACGTTGTATGTCAAAGAAAATGTTATGGTATAATATGAATATGTTATTATACCAACCCCATTATAAAATAGAATTTTGAATATGTGTTTAATGGAAGAAGGGTTCCAAAAAGGCAAAAGTTCTTAAGGACCATGATATTTCTAAGGTGACCATGAACTCTGAATTGAACCATACAAATCAAGCCCCATATTTATTCTATTGCCAGACGGGGAGAAATTTCCTCCTCCCTTTTGCTGAAAGTAAAGCTAATTCCCTTTACCTTTTAGTTTCTAAGGTAAACAAAGGGAGGGGAAAGATTTTGAAATCATATTACTTATTATTTCTTCTCATTTAAAAAGATTTCATTCTACTTTTGAAAGGCTTTTTGGTCAATAGATGCATGTCTACTACCTTGAAAATTGCAGAAAGAGAAATGTGTCCCCTCTGTGAAGAGTATATTGCTCAGAAGCAATGTGGAATCCGCAAAGATCGGGTGCTTTTGGATTCATTTGTGATATCTCAGTTGTGGTGATTTTAAGTAAGTTTTAGCAATTTCCATTAACATCTCTATTCCATCTTTCGCCAGTATGTTAAAAAAAAAATGTCATGTTGTGTAACAGAATTGTTATGATATTTAACTTGCAACCCTTAATTCAAAGAGGCTTTTTCTTCAATATCCCCACAGCAGAAAATGTCACAACTATTCACCGAACAGCTCAACACAAAAGCTCTTAGCCTTATCCATGAACCCTTTCTCTCATACCCCATATTTAAACCACCATCAACTTTATTAGCTTGACTTATCTAGCCAACAATATGTTTCTTCTAGGCCATTATTTTTAGCCTTCAAATAGTTCCCTCATTGTTAACGGTTTTTATTCTATTATCTGTATGCTACATAGTTGCCAAAGTGATTTTTTTAGAATGAAATCAAATCATAAGGTCACCAATGCTTCCAACAATATACAATATCACTAGTAAGTTATTGGCTTCAAAATATTCCATGATATGGCCTTTATCTCTCTGACTTCATATCCTAATTCTCTAGCTACAGTGGGTCTTTTAGACTTTTATTTAAATTTTTTTCTTTTAGAAAAGTTTTAGATGTACAAAAAAGGTGTGAAAATATCTACACAGTTCCCATGTATTTTATACCCATTTCCTCTATTACTCACATTTTACATCAGTGTGGAATATTTGTCACAATTAATGAGCCAATACTGATAATATTACTATTAAATTCCCATAATAAGATGTCCTTAGTTTTTTACTTAATGTCTTTTTTTTTTTTTTCACTCCAGGTTATCATTTGGGATGCTACATTGTGTTGTTACGTCCCCTTAGGTACCTTCTGGTATGATAGTTTCTTAGACTTACATGACTATGGTGGGTTTCAAGATTATTGGTAAGGTATATCGTTGGACTGAATTTTTTCTGATTCTTTTCTCATGAAAACTGGAGTTATGGATTTTAAGGGAAAGGCCACAGAGGCATCTTTTTACCAAAGAAAATTTTAAAAATGTAAAACTGAACTGATTTTCTTTTTCTTTTTTTTTTAAGATTTTATTCATTTATTGGTCAGAGAAAGAGACAGAGAGAGCACAAAAGGGGGAGCAACAGACAGAGGGAGAAGCAGGCTCCCTGCTGAGCTAGGAGCTGGATGTGGGCCTAGATCCCAATACCCTGGGATCATGACCTGAGCCAAACACAGCTGCTTAACCTAACTGACTGAATCACCCAGGTGTCCTTTTTTTTTTTTTCCCCTCCCCTAAGCTGATTTTCTCGTATTACTTATGGTCAGTTGTTTATAACTTGGAACAGCAATATTATTACTATTATCAACATGTCCAGCAACTATGTGTGTGTGCACATGGTAAAAACAAAACGGAACAAAACACAGAGATAGCATGTGATTCTTATCATAGCACAGATCAAGGGCCCATGTATCAACACAATTAATCACTATTGATGCTACCATTAATCACTTTGCTAAGGTCATATTGGTCAGTTTCCCCACTACAATCTTATATTCTTCCCATTTCCATACTGTACTCTTGGAAAGGAAGTCATAATGTACATCCCACACTGAAGAGGTAAGGAGTTATGCCCTACTTCCTTGAGTATGGAGTATCCACATAAATGACTTGGAATTCTTTTCACCCAGTATTTGTCTATTCTCATTCACTCATCCATCCATAATAGTAGAGATTTATGGATATTTTTATTTCAGGTTGTAATTCTGAACCATTTTATTATGTTGTTTATATAGTTCCATCTTTGATGATTGGATGCTCTTTGGTTGAGTCTCATGTCCCTTTGATCCATTCCGGTTTTTTTTTTTTTTTTACTTTAAAAAAATGGTTTTTGTTAGCATATGTGTAACTTCTGGTGCTATAAGATGTTCCAGGCTCATATTATGTATTCCCTGCTCCACTCATAGAATCAGCCATTTTTCCAAGAAGCCCATAGTACTCCAATACCATCCTCCAGTAAGAGTACTATGGGGTTCTTGGAGGATGGTATTGGAAACCAAGATTTGGGTCCTAGGTATGCTCATTGATACCAGGGTGTCATTGTTTCTATGCCTTCTCAACTGACAGAACAATGCAATCTATGAATACGCTAACTCATGTTTGTACATTTATCTATACCTATTTCTCTATGTATCTCTATATAAATATTAAATGAGTTGATACTGTGGGTGGTTCCAGTCTTCTCTCCTTGCTTTTCTGTTAATTGCCATCTCAATAGTGAAAGTGGGCTCAACCATACATCTTCCATTAACTTAATTGTTTAAATCCAGTATACATGTATAGTGCTTCCAGAATTGTTACTCCATACCCCCATGAAAAACAACTCTATCAACTAAAGTGCTATATCCAGTTCATTTTGCCTTTAGTTCTATAGGCTACATTTGTTTCCAAAGTTACTTATGTCAACACCCTTTTTTCCCAACATTTTCACAGAGGTTATTTCATAAATTTTAAAAATGTTTTGTCACAGTCCACATTCCATCCTGACATCCAACTCCTAAATGATTTTTTTTTAATTTACATACATTAAGATTCACTCCTTGTGTTGTAAAGTTATGTGGGTTTTGATAAGTGCATTGTGCTCTATCTATACCATTATAGTCACATACAGAATACTTTCACCATCCTAAATTTCTTGTGCTTTACCTATTCAATCCATTCTTCTCCCCAAATTCCTGGCAACCACCTATCTGTTTCCCATCTCTATATTTTTGTTTCTGCTAGAATTTCATTCTTGTTTTTGTTTATCTTGGTAGTTCATTTATTTTTATTGCTAAATAGTATGCCATTGTATAAATGTACCATAGTTTACCCATTTGCTGATGTAACCATTTATTTATTGCAAGACCTTTTGATTGTTTCCACTTTGGGGCCATTATGAACAAAGTCTCTATAAACATTCACATACAGGTTTTGGATGGAAATTAAGTTTTCAGTTCAATTGAGTAAAGTATACTCAGTGAGCACCGGGTCATAGGTAAGACTTGGTTTAGTTTTGCAAGAAACTGCCAAGTAGTTTGCTAAAGTAGCTGTATCGTTTTTCATTCCCACCAACTATGAAATTCCCACCAGAAATAAAAGTTCCTATTATTCCACATCTCATAACTATTTATTTTTGCCAGTGTTTGGGATTTTAACCATTGAAATAAGTGTGTTATAATATTTCATTTTATATTAATTTACATTTTTTTTCCTGATGACATATAATGTTAAGTATCTTGTCACATGCTTATTTACTATCTTTATTTCTTCTTTGCTGAGGTGTCTTTTCAGATCTTTTGCCCATTTTTTAATTGTTATTATTGTTGAGTTTGGAGGGTTTTTTGTATATTTGTATTCTAGTTCTTTATCAGATATGTGTTTAGCAAAGATTTTTTTCCCAGCCTGTAGCTTGGGTTTTTTTCAATATTTTAGCACTATTCTTCACATTTTAAGAGGCATTTTATTTTATTTGTTATTATTATGTTCAGTTAGCCAACATATAGTACATCATTTGTTTCAGATGTAGTGTTCAGTGATTCATTAGTTGTGCATAACACCCAGTGCTCATCACAACACATTACCTCCTTAATACCCATCACCCCATCCCTCCACCGTCTCCCTTCTGTAACCCTCCGTTTGTTTCCCAGAGTCCAGAGTCTCTCATGGTTTGTCTCCCTCTCTGATTTCTCAGCCATCAGAAAGGATGAGACATTTTATTTTTTAAATCCAATTGAACTATTCATTTTTAATTCAATAATTGTGCTGGGTCACCTGGGTGGCTCAGTTGGTTAAGCATCTGCCTTCAGCTCAAGTCATGATCCCAGGGTTCTGGGATTGAGCTCAGCAACAGGCTTCCTGCCCAGCAGAGAGCCTGCTTCTCCCTCCTCCTCTGCTCCTCCCCACTGCTTGTGCTTGTGCTATATCTCAAATAAATAAATAAAATCTAAAAAAAAATTGTACTTTTTGTGTTGTATCAAAAACTCAACATGAAAGCCACAGTCACCGTAATATTTTCCTATGTCTTCTGGAAGTTTTAATTTTGCATTTTATATTTCTATGATATATTTTGTATTAAATTTGTATAAGATATAAGGTCTGTGCCTAGGTTCAGATTTGTTGTTGTTATTCTGTTGTATATTGACATCCAGTTGTTCCAGAACCTTTTTTGGAAAGACTAGACATTCTCAACTGAATTGCCTTAGCAACCTTAAAAAAATTAGTTCATTATATTTGTGTTCCTTTATCTAGGCTCTCTACTCTGTTCCATTGATCTGTGTGTTTATTCTTTTGCCAACACACAGTCTTTTGTTTATGGTAGCTTTATAGTAAATTTTTAAAAATGGACTATGTGAGCCCTCCAACTTGGTTCTTCATCTACAGTACTTTGTTGACTCTTCTAAACTCTTTACCATTCCATATATATTTTAAAATTAGTGTTTTTATACTACAAAATAATTTATTGGGAGCTTAATTAGAATTGCATTGAATTTATAGATGGAGTCAGGAGGAATTGACATCTTAATAATATTGATACTACCAGTCTATAAAAATGGAATACCTTTTCATTTATTTAGATCATCTTGGATTTCTTTTATCAGAGTTTCGTTTTTTTGTTTTGTTTTGTTTGAGTTTCAGCATAGAATTCCTGTTTATATTTTGTTAGATTTACATCTAAGTAGTTCTGTGGTGCTCAGAGACTAGGGTTTTACTATAAATGTTATTTTTAAAATTTCAAAGCCCACTTATCCATTGGTTATATATATAAAAGCAGTTGACTTTAATATATTGCCCTTGTGTTGTGTACTAACCTTGCTATATAATTTCTTACCTTTTCCAGGAGTTTATTAATTTTAGTAGATTCTTTTATTTTTCTAATATATACATCTGGTGCTATGAATTCCCTTTAAGCATTGTTTCAGGGGGCTTTTTAGTGCATCTCAAATATTTTGATAAATGGTATTTTCATTTTAAACTAGTTAGCTCAAAATGATTTTTTAAAATTCTCTTGAGACTTCATTTTCAGATGGGTAATTTATAGAAGTGTATTGCTAATTTCCAAATACTTGGGAATTATCATGACTTTCTTTCAGCTAGTTGATTTGTAGTTCAATTCTATTGTGTTCCAAGAACAACATTTTATATATATAATGTAGATATGCTTACCTTGTATAAGTGTATTTTATGTCCTAGAATAAGATCTATCTTGGTTAATATTTTAAATTAGCCTGAAGATTATATAGTCTTCTATTATTAAATGTAGTGTTCTATAAATGTTAATTATTTCAAGTTTATTAATATATCTGTTAAGGGCATCTATAGTCCTACTGATTTCTGCCTATCTGATTTATCAATTACTAAGAGAGAGGTGTTGAAGTTCCCAACAATGCTAGTGGATTTCATGATCTCCTTTAATTTGTATGAGTTTTGCCTCGTAATTTTGACACTCTTGTTTAGGTGCATTCATATTTAGGGTTGTTATGTCTTCTTGGAAAATTGACCCCTTCATCATTAAGTAGTGAGTCCCTTTACTCCCCAAGAATCTTCCTTGTTCTGAAATCTGAAATTAATATAGCTACCCTGGCTTTCTTTTGATTAATGTTAATGTAGCATATTTCTCTATATTCCTTTACTTTTAACCTGAGTCTTTATATTTAAAGTGTTTTTTTGAGCCTAACATATTGTTTTGTTTTTTTTTAAAGATTATATATATTTATTTGACAGACAGAGATCACAAGCAGGCAGGGAGGCAGAGAGAGAGGAGGAAGCAGGCTATCCGCAGACCCGAGAGTCCGATATGGGGCTCGATCCCACTACCCTGGGATCACGACCCCAGCCGAAGGCAGCGGCCTTAACCCACTGAGCCACCCAGGCGCCCCGGATCTTTTTTTTTTTAAGATTTAATTTATGTATTTGATAGGGAGAGAGAAAGAGAGAGAGGAAACACAAGCAGGGGGAGTGGGAGAGAGAGAAGCAGGCTTCCAACTGATTGAGGAGCCTGATGCAGGGCTTGATCCCAAGACCCCAGGCTCATAACCTGAGCCAAAGGCAGACACTTAACGACTGAGCCACTCAGGTGTCCCTTGTATTTTTTTTTTTTTTTAAATCCAGTCTGACAATATCTTTATTTTCATTGGTGTATTTAGACCATTCAATATCTTTATTTTCATTGGTGTATTTAGACCATTCACATTAATAATGATTATTGACATGTCTGAATACATGTTTTTTGACTATTTTATAATCATTTGTTCTTTGGTTCTTTTTTCCACTAATTTTCTGCCTTTTTTGGCTTTTTTTTTTTGTCAGATAGAGAGTGCAGGAGCGAGCATAGGCAGACAGAGGCAGGCAGAGACAGAGGGAGAAGCAGGCTCATCGCTGAGCAAGGAGCCCGATGTGGGACTCGATCCCAGAACGCTGGGATCATGACCTGAGCGGAAGGCAGCCGCTTAACCAACTGAGCCACCCAGGTGCCCCGTTTTTTGGCTTTAATTGAACCTTTTATATTATTTAATCTGCTCTTCGACCAGAAGAGTTACAGGGTATTTCTTTGTACATTATGCTTCTTTGTAAAGTGTTTTTAATTTTTTTGTAAAATTTGTTAATGTATGCTTGAATAGTATAGAGGTTAAAACATAGGGCATCTCTCCATTCATTTAAATGATTGTGTTTTCTTTGTGTTAAAATTTAACTGAAGGTCATGGATTCCAAAAACAAAATTCTGAAAGACTAGCAAAATAAGTCAGGTATTTGGGGACCAGGAAACAGACTATAAACTCACAATTTGATGCCTAGTTATGTGATAAATTCAGACAGCCTGAAGAAGTATTTTTCCCTTACTGATCCACCTACCCTCGCTTTCATCCCCTAAATTAACTTTCTTGACCTAAACTGAATATCCACAATTTTTAAAACAAATCTTCACAGAGTAATTGTGATGAGGAAACTTGATGTATTTTATTACATGAGTGAGCTGGTCAAGCCAGAAGTGCAGCATCTGCATTTTCTAAAAACTCAATAAAACATGAGTTATGAAAGGACACAGGATACCCTCTTACATCTCAGAATTGTATTGATAACATTTTTTTTTAATTTGAGCTCTGAGGAGAATTTATATATCATATGTATTTATATTTATGCCTATATCCTAAGTTAGCACATGCACACACACAAACACAAAACAACAACAACAACAAACAAACAAAACCCGATCTCCCTGGTTCATGCTCACTCTATGTATCTTTGTTTATACAACTGTATGTATGTGTGTGTGTGTTGGGGGATAGAGATGTGTGTAAAGAAATAGGGCTGGTCTTAACGAGAGATAAATTGGAAATATAACTGACACTTGAACAACGCAAGGGTTAGGGCACTGACTCCCTGTGCAGCTGAAAATGGGGGTATAGCTTTTGACTCTTCCCAAAATTTAACTGCTCTTGGCTGGGAGATTTGCCCACATGTAAACAACTGATTAACACATATTCTGTATGTTATTTGTGTATCATATAATGTATTCTTACAATAAAGTAAGCCAGAAAAATGGAAGAAAAAATACATTTACAGTACTGTGGTGTATTTATTGAAAAAAAATCCACATATACGTGGACCCATGCAGCTCAAACCCATGTTGTTTGTGAATTCAATTGCATAGAATTCAAATATCAAGAGTATGTCAATCACACTTTCCTCCTTCGTAATCATCCCTCAACTCCAAACCCCACAAACCCATGGACTTTTACTTTGGATTCTAAATGTACTCAAGAGTATAACCCCCAGTGAAAAAGGAATGCTCTCTTACGTCAGCTTCCAAATAGATAAGATGGAATGGGGGCAGTTATCTATACAGTACATTTCAGTTGTGAAAGTTACTTTTCCATGATTCCTTCAGTTCTTTATTTAAGTCTCCAATATGGAAAATATTTCATCTAAATATATGATGACCCTCAAGCTAAATGTTATGTTTAAATATACCTCCACAAGCTTTTTATATGAAACTATTATCAAGTAAAAAGTATGGAAAAAATGAGGTGGAAAATACATTCACTGAAATATTTACAAACTTCAAAAAACACATCCCAGATTTTTAATTGCACATAATCTGATTCTATTGACTACATTTTTAAGAATGAAATATCTTCTTTTCTTTTTGGTTAAATAATGTAGGAAGACAGATCATTAGAAGAAAATCAGAAAATATTGAATGTATAAAAACTGAAAGTACTTTTATAAATCTAGAATATTTATATAAGTATATATTGATACATCTATGTATACATATATACCTTATAAACATCTGTACCATAAATTCACTTATACATTCATATATGCATGAATGTATTCATATGCATGTATATATATATAATAAAATAGATATTACAAAAACTAAATCATATTGTTTTTCCACTGGTCAATTTACTGATGTTTGAACACTTTTCTGTGACTGTAACTATAGGCTCCAC